>OZ035832.1:11775992-12078273 GCA_964034765.1 Knipowitschia caucasica
TCTAACTCCGCCCCTTTGTGACTGCTTCCTGTCTCAGTCCTAAATTAAGTGTACAAGTGGATTCCTGCTTTACTGCAACTGTTAAATGTGTTTTTCTTAGTGTTTTTGCACTTGTAATTATTGATCATTTTAATAATTTTGTCCAAATTTTCTATGCATGCCCTCTATGTATGACTGTTTGTAGCCTTGAGTCAAAGAAATTTTTAGCTCTGTGACTTCCGGTACTTACAATGACATATAAGAAGCTTTCATTTGAAGTCATAGTATTCTATGACATTATGACAGTTTTCAAACTTAATAAAACTAAATTATGTAAAAACTAAGTTAAAAATAGTTACAATATATAATTTAATTTCCAAAATCATGCTATAAAAATCCTCCTTTGGAGAGTTAGAAGGGAGAATGGCGGATCTTGAGTAATTTAAGAGAAGTCAAAGATAGACTTCAATAATCAGTGATGTAAAATGTTTTGGCAAAGGCATTTTTAATGTATACGTTGAGTTACAAGTCTAATTCCTTGATGTCTATGTTCTGTGCTTATCACACTCCATTTCTATCCGTAAAGGCAGTACGACAATTGCAACTAAAGCTGCATCCATCCACAATGCCATCCATATCTTTCAGTAGATTATGACATTTAAGGATACTGTAAATTGGATATCCAATAGCAAAACTGTCGTCATCTTGGTTTCCTTCAAGGTACTGGGCTGAACAACCAAACATCTTAGGGAGAATGGATATTAGGAAAAACATCCTGGAAACCAGGAAACTTGTCCAATAGCAAAGTGTAAGTTAGTACAGAAACCGACAGCAGGATCAAGGCAACAACCAAATGCTGATGTAGCACTCTTGAAGTGAAGTATGACAGCCGAGGCTTTAAGCTCCTCAAGGATGATTTTCTGGAAAAGCAAAAACTATGGAATGACAGAATACTCTGAGTAAGGTTGTCATGGCTTTAGCTAAGATTGCTAACTAACTTGTGTAAGTATACAATCTTAACTTTGTAATAACTGTGATTGTTTTAAAAATAGTTTAATGGAAGGAATCGACTACAATCTCTACATTCAAACTTACAACATTTCTTCTTTACCATCAGTATATGTATAAGGTAAGACTAGAAAATTATAACACAAGTGCAAAAACAAAGATCGTTCTGTCAAGTGCACTATGATCGACTTTGCTGCGAAAGTATGGTAAGTCACTTTGTCTATTTCTCCTCTCTCCAAATTATCTTGACATCTCATTGCTTCAGTTGTAGTCTGTTCATTAGCAATTCACACGTTTCCCATGTATGATTCTGGCGCCATAATGGGACACCTGAAACCTAACAACCCATGAACTCATTCCAGACCGTGGGCAGCCCCACTCCACCTGGGTAGCTCTTCAGTACTGCTTCCGCGCAGTTCTCCGGTCTTTGTCTATACGCCAGCGTCTTCACAGGTCCTGTACCGTGTCCAAGCAAAGGGAGCTGGAGTCCACTCTTCCATGTGGGGAGCTCACTTTTTCACCAATGGGATTATGAGTTATCTTTGTTTCTTTGTGGATTTGGCGATGCTCCAGGACATATAAGGACATTCATGGACTATTTATGGTGAATATATAGGGGTGCAACTAATTGCAATATTTTTCTTATCTGAAAGTTGGCTTGTGAAGAGAAACGCAGTCCCTGCACCTGTGACCAGCGTGCCCTTCCAACAACTCGGCACACATGCCTTGTTTTGGCCTTCATCGATCAGAGAATGCCTTGAAGAAAACACTACACCGCTGTGGTTTGACACGTGATGGACTCGTATCATTTCGCCTCACCTCCTCACGTAAATGGCACCTAGTGGTACCAACTTATTATTTCATAGGCTTGTGTCTGGCATTTTGATAATGAGAGGGGCCAACACACATGTGAAAATGCTATATAGGCATTATTTATATATGAGTAGGATCACTGTAGATTGACTTCTATCCATTGAATAAGGTGACTTTGATCCGGCTCAAAATCTATATCTTTTGAAATTAAGAGCCGCGGGTGTGGAGACTTAAAAAGAGAATGATTATTTGTAAAGCAGGCAATTTGTATAAAGCCATACATTTTTCAGCGTTTTGATGTCTTTCTTGTTTCATAGTGTAAAAGTAATTATTTGGCTGTCTCCCCCCCCCAGTAGCAAGAGCAGTCCTCAAAAGCAAGGATATTCTGCTCACAATCTGTTGGACAGTGAGAAAAAGGGAAGCAAAAGATAAATTCTCCATAAGTTTCGCAGCCAAGCACGGTTGTACGGCCTCCAAAATCCCAGGCCTAGCGGCACATACCAATTCAAAAACACACTAACTAACGTCGTGTGATATAGCACTCCATCAAGAGGACACAAGCACTTTGTGCAACATGGAGGGCTTTTTGCAATTGGAGTAAACCTTTTCAATTGCCTCAGAATCCGTCATGATGGGTGCACATGAGGAGAGGCAGTCATTAATTCTGGGCGTTGCTGGGGGGTGGGTGTTGTGGTGTGGCAGAGGAGCGGCGAGCGAGGAATGGTACACAGATGAATGGCTGATAATCCTCACTCAGTCCAGCAGCTGTCTGGCGTGAAAGTGCCCCCCTTTCCCATGTGTCACCATCACAAACATATGAATGAAAGAGCTGGGTCATCAGAAGTCTGGTTGCTCTCTGAGGGGATGTTCAATTGCTTCAGCCACATCAAATCACAGCAGCCTAACTGACCAATTTGGAACCAAAACTTGGCAGAATTCTTGGATATAAATTTGTCTCGCCTTGATACTTGGGGTGCTATTCCTCCAGTGGACTTGGCCATCTTTGACTTTTGATCGTTCTTATTTTTGCATCAAAAGACATGAAAGAGACAGAGTGAACGCGGTTCAGTGCGTGATTACCTCCTCGGCGTTTAACCTGTCTGCAGCGGCCGTGTCCTTTCAAGGAACATCTACTGTCAGTCGTTAACAATAAACGTTTCCGCAGCTGCGCTCTATGATGTTGCCTTTATTGGCGTAAAACATCTCTTATGCTGCTCAGTCGTTAAACCCGATCCTCATGATGAAATGGATTTTAAAGACGTCGTGGTAACATAAGAAGTCTCCAGTCAGGGGTATAGTACTGTAGTGCGCTACCATTCTTTCAGAACCTTGACGTGGGATGGTTACACAAATTCTCATACCACTAACTTTGACAAATTTTGCTATTCTTCAAGACATGCAGAATCATAGAAAATCAGAGCAAACAGATGTGAAATCATGGGGCCTCATTACAACCAAGAAAATAGACATCAATCAAAGAAAGCTTTTGTTCTCACCATAAGTAGGTAAAAAATATTTCGCATTAGATAGAAAACACACTTAGCTTTCTAATTAGCCTACTTGAAAAGGTTACAAATCTCATTGTGTGCTGCTTGTATTGTCCACATTGTGTGTGAAGATTCAATGACAGATAAAAAATTTACTAGAGATTGACTTCCCTTGAAAATTAATGGCTTTTAAACATTTCTGGAAGAATGGATTGTGCCAACTAGTACTCAGTTCTTTACATTTTACAATAGGAGATTGTATCCCCCACAAAGATACCAATACGACTTAAAGCATCTATCATAGGAGTGTGAAACATTTCTTGGCAGAAAACTACTAATAATTTCAACACATGTTTGCCCACCTTGTGGGTTCTAGGTAAACTATTATGGTTTCTATCAGGAGAACAATAATGGTAAATAAAGAAGCCAATGTTTGGTCTCACAGCCTCAGAGAGCCACCTGCTGGACTATCTGCTGGAACTCTTCAAAGTTACAGTGAGCACATCCTTCCTAACCACTTGAAATATACAGAATCTACCTACACATTTGAGGGCCCCGTTTACACAACACTGGACAGAGGAGAAGGTGAATTGTTGATTCAGAAAAACATATCATGCTGATTTACTGCGATAACTGGGCCCCATTCAAAACTCCTACTTTCAAACAAGTTAAGACAATTCATTGAATATGGGAATTTGTGTGTGATACAAATTAGGTCTTACTAAAATGTATGTATGGATTTCAAAAGGAGATAAAAAAGTAATTTCCACATGAAATGTACAATGTATGATGGCATGCTACAATGTATAATGAAATGCTGTCTACAATATGGCACACTATAAAAGATAAAACTAAATAAATGTGTATTATTGATGAAGCAGCAGAGAACTATTGATACTTATGTCTAAATCAGTCTGGTTTGAAAGTATGCTGTATGTTCTGTCTTTTTCAGTTTCTTTGTTTGAACTCTGAGTCCGGAATAAATGTCTTTCATTCATTCTAATGTAACAGAAAACGAATTTTGAGGAACTTGTAGAGTGCATTTCCCTCCAAGGCGAGAGTTGTACAACCCTCCCATGCTCAAGTGTGTTGGAGTTTGCTGCAAGTTATGATGACAAAGTCTACACAACCACAATTTCAGTTCAATCTGTCCAGTTAGTGTGTTTGTGAAATCCCTGCCTACAGACAAAACAGACGGAAAGAGACAATCGCAATAGGAAAATACAAACAGTTCTAGAAGTATGGTTCAATATTGTTATGTATGGATAACATAAGAAAACACCTTCTATGAACAACAAAAGTAAATCATACTGGATGCCGTGTGCGGTGTGCCATTGATTATCTACTTACGACATGTACTTGTTAAATTAGAAACCAAAAATTGGTAACAAAACATGACAACATTAATGTAAGACAAAGCAACACTATGACTGAGGTGTCAAGCGTCGACATATGAAGGGATGCATTCCTCCACGAAGCATGAGAGTTGTGAACAGCAGGGCAATACCCACAACGAGTTGTTATTACTAACAAACAAAGGAACAACTGCTTGTGTGTTTAGATAGACAACCGGCATCTTCCTACAGCGGGAGTTGCACACTCACAGGCGGCGTCATTTCATGTAAATTACGCCCAGTATGAACAGCAGTTGGACGGACAGCAGAATCAACAGAAACAGACAGAAACTCAGCAACTTCCAAATGAACAGCAGGTAGGAGAGGGAGGAAGAAATGAAGCTGGCATACATGTCACGGAATTCAGCAGCTCCTGTTGCCAGCGCCAGGACATGGACAGGAACAGGGCAGAAAAAAGAGAAGAAAAAAGACAGCTTGTTGAGAAGACAGAATGCAGAGACACAGGCCATATTCCTACGTTAAGAAAGAAATACCACGCAATAATGTGCACGTTCAAATTTCATTACGCGCCATATGCAATCTCTGAAGTAATTAAGACAAATACAAAAGACAGCATCAAGTGGTAATCTTCTTCACCATTTTTTTACTGCAGCAGGTGATACACAGGCCCAGCACATAATGAGGTACTTTTTCTCAATTTCACCTGAGTGCGATTTTATAACATATGAGGCACAGAGGACGGTTACATATACTGTGTGTGATGTGTGAGTGAGTGTGATGCTGGGGTAGCCGTGGTGTGTTGACTGGTGGTCGTGTAATGACTTGTCCACTGATGAGAATCCAGCCAGGCTATCCATTGCTGGTTGCAGCACTGCTGGAGACTCCAGCCCACGGGAGCGCACGTAGTCTCGGAGGGCAGCCGGGGGGGGTGGGGGGTGGGGGGGGGGGGGGGGAGGTTAACACCTCCCCCCGCCACACCCGCCCTTCTGGTGCTCGGGGGGGGGGGGGGGGGGGCGGGGGGGGGGGGGGGGGGGGGGGGGGGGGGGGGGGGGTTAAGAGACACCCATTCGGAAACAGGTGCCCACCCACGTACTGGCATCTCCTCACTCGGGGCATGGGGAGGATGGACCTGTTCCCAAGTACCACACAGCAAGCGCGATCTAGCGGCCTGTTACCCTCCAGGAGAGCTCCCATCTATTCATTGAGAGCTATTCATAATATACAACACGCACACGCTAGCGATAATCCAGCGCACATACATTTCCGACCTCACATTCAGACGCAGTTTTATTTTCTCACCAGCAGCCTTTTTTATTAATATAGACATTCAGACAGTCAGTTCGGGTTTCTATACCGACATCTTGTATCCTCAGAGCAATGAGGGGGTTCTATCTGCAGACTAGGAAAGTGACTGCAGGTGTCTGACTTGTCGTTACTGGCGTAAATAAGGGTGTCAGGGTATGGACACGTGGTCCTTGTCGTTACTCCTTTGTGCATTTTCAATGTATGTCAGCGATTCCCTCGGGACAAAAAGTTATAGGTGACAACCTCGTATCTGATAGCCAAACCCATTTTTAACTGGGTCCCGAGGCATGACTAACACAACTACCTTTATATGTTCTATAAAGTACAAGGTTAGAAGCTGTTAGGGATTTGATATACTATATATATAATATCATAGAATACATAAACAATTTTTGGAGGCTATTCTGTGAATACTCTGGAGCATGTGCAGTGGATACGACGGTAGCAACTGCAATGGGTAATTACATTTTTTTATAGGAAGACATATGTGTTGACCATTTGACCCATGTAGAGTTCTTATTTGTAATAGAATACACAGTTGTTAGGTTATATTTGAATAAAAATTTAACAGACGATGCGTCAAGAAACACTGACAAAACATTTAACAAAAATAATTGTGCCTAGGCGCATTAAAATATAGGCCATATAATATGCACAAAACACTCATGTGGGGATCCCATAATAGTGGATATCGAGCTTCGATCCACACGTACCACAGTCCTAGAAGCCCTGTTCGGACCGACCTGTAATGGAGCTGCTTGAGCTGCATTATAGTGCCAGGTTAATGTATGGCGTAGTAGCAACCATTATGTAAATAGATCATTATCATCTTGTATATGCACTATATCTGCCCCCATTTGATGTTACTTGTCAGGAAAAGCCCAGTGCAACCTAGAAAACATCTCCCTTGATACCCGGACGCAGAGGTGCTTAATCTTGTCAACGGAGACCTATCTAAACACCGCTGATACAGTGTAGTGACATCTTCCCTAACCCCTCGGTGTGATCTACTTCCTGCCGGTGGCCCCTGAACGAGCTATAAATAGTGGATGTCTGTGTGCGCCCCTACCTCCTCCTGTACCTGCAGCGCATTAGGCAGAAGTTATGAGGTGCCAGTGCGCCTGTGATTAGATGTCATGGCTGTCGCTCAGCTTAGACAGCGGTGATAGACAGATTTCTGGGAGAACCGCTTGTGATGGCATGTGTTTGTGAACGCAGCCTATGCACCAATCTGTCAATCACAAGGGCGTCCTCCTAACAACATATGTCCTTGTCTCTTCACCTCTTCTCCTTTTCATCCAAAACTCCATTCTTTTGACTTTGGCTAAAGAGCAAGGCAAAAAAATAATAAAAAAAAGTCAATCGTTTGGGTGGCTTGGGTCTACAATATTTCTAAATTTCCTGCTGGAGACACTCATTGTGAAGATATAATTTTTGGCAGCACATTTGTCAGGGATGTGACGACTCAGAGCCCGCTGGTTTTCAAGTATCTTTGTTCAACTCATCGTGTGCCACAATAGAAGCAGAATAATGTGCACTTTTTAGTCACAGAGGCAAACGGAAGATCTTGACTGGCACATTCTCTCTCTCACACCATTGCAGCTGCTGTAGAAAGCAGTGGGGTAACACTAATGAGGCAACATTCTTCCTGTACTAGCGTGATGCCTTTGAATTAATGCTCCTCTTTTCAGGTAAAACATTCCCCTGCTTATTTATGCCCATGATCTGTGGCGTGTTGCGTGTCAGCACACTTTGAGATAGCACTGCGCCAAAGGACATGGTGCAGGGGCTCGGTGTGTCTAGTCCCCCATGGAGATTCGCATCAGTCATACCTTTATATATGTATATGTGTGTGTGTGTTCTGTGTGGGTATGTTGTGTGTGTGTGTGTGTGTGTGTGTGTGTGTGTGCGCATGTTTTTTGTGTGTGTGTGTGGCTATGCTGGGCTGTCTGACTGTGTGGAGCTCACTGAGTTTTCATTTAATTAGATGGATCAGAGGTGGGCTTCAAACTTTTCCCTCTGAGGAAGTCGCATGGACAAATGAGCTCCTGCAGAGTGGACCCAATAAACATGGGCCACTTCTGAGGTTAGCTGCTGCTGCACAAAAAAAAATCACTATCAAAGACATGGTTAGAGAAAAACAGCACATAAACAACAATAAATTAGCTTTAAATATTAGGGACACGCTTCTTTAATGTATTTAAATGCTGTTATTTTCACAAGGTGCATATATTTTTATGTGTTGTGAACAAATCTAACCACAACAGAGATTTTTTTGAGAATTAGCTGCTTCTCTCCTTTTTCACTGAAAAACCTGATCTAAAGTTGCAACAGAGACCAAAAAGAAAATAAAATACACACAAAAACTATACAAACCATATAGATTTGCAAAGAACTAGTTACTTGGATTTTCATTATGTTTAACTTTCATTCTACAGAAAGGAAAGCTTACAATAAAACTGTGATTATAAATAGATTAATTTCAATCGATATGTTGCTTCAAATTCCACAGTATTGATATGAAAACATTTTAATGAAAGGATCAACCTTGAAACTGCCGACGCCTTCTGTAAACACGCATCACTCAATAAAAGCCACAAACAGCGTCCCCATACAGATCCACAGACCTACTTCAGGATCAAAGACATACTCTTAGATAAAGCTACCCTCCTTCTTTCATCATGTGTCAGCTCTGTCTTAATCCAGTGCCACCTGTCACTTACACAACTGGGAACTGTCTGATGGTTGTCCCCAGAAGGCTAGCTAACAAATTAATCCTAACGGGATACAATAGGACCATGCGCACTTGCTTTCTCCCTAGACTAAATATAGCCCTAGAATGCGGCTAATTACAAGCTATAAAAATAGTTACAATCGTTCTGGATCCCCACTGATCAAAGATGCATTTATTATAAGAGATGGTGACTCTTGGATTGTTATAACCTGCGATACAAGTCCCTTATTTTGCCTGCCGTTTTAAACTCTTAACACTATCAATACTATCGACTCTTTAAGTAATTTAGATGTAGAGTAAATTTGAGACCAATGCATTCAGATAACAGTCTGGCTGTTATCTGAATGCAATGATTATGACATAGCATAAGTCCATTGTGTCAAATTAACAAAATACAACAATGTTATCTTAAAATCCTTCTCATTGCGATGGATGCATTGGGTATTGAACTCTGAAGGGCATCATCTTTTACCTTAATCCACTTTGGTTGGCTGACAATAGCAGATGACAGAGAGTGGACTTAAGAGCCGAAAGAAGGACAGTGTGATGTATATTCAAAAAAAGGCAACACAACAGACACTTCATATCACACATCATGGCTCATTGTGTTGACTGTTCAGTTTTCCCGAAAGAACAAGAGACAGTCACAATAAAGTCTCATTTCTAGAACTTGTCTCCTGTCTGTCTCCGTTGTGGCTATGTTTAATTATATGCTTTAGAACATTCCAGAAGACAAGCATTTTTATCATTGTTTGATCACCAACATTCTCCCATATGGTATATCTTGGTCAGATAAAGTATTATTTAAAATATTACAATAATTGACCATATTGACTTTACGGTACAGGAGGGAAAAGGGAGAGGGATAATCTGATTCATGCTGCTGTCTTCTTTCTTATGTTCTTGTAAATATGTTTGAAAATTTTAATTGATACATTTTAAGTGGAAAAAGAGTGACCTCTTCAGTGTGTGGAGAAAGTGGTGAGGAAGCCCAGATCAAAATAGACATACAGGCAAAAAATAGGAAAAATACAAAACACTTAAATACTTTAAAAGCTTTTTGTTGAATGGACAAGGTGACAAGTGTCTCGTTTGATGTTATTCAGGGTCAAATGCAATTAACGGGATACAATAAGAGCATACTGTTGTATTTATAAATACGAGACATTCTAAAACCATGTGTTTTATGACCTAGCTAACCTCTAAGTGGGAGGCCAGTCCTTCTTATTTTATTTTAGGTGTCTTCTTGTGCCAGCAACTGGACAACAACAGATTCTGCTGTTTGGATTTCACCCCCCTAGTCTTGGCCTGCTGACTTCTGCACTTTTCAACCTCACTCCATCAGGAGTCTGGCAGACGGAGGAAAAGGCTGGACCCTAGACCGGAAGCTGGCTGATAGGACACTCCCCTCCTTCCTGTTCTTTATATATGCTCTGGCTTGGGAAGACACAGCAGGATCAGCCGAGGGCCAGAGAGGGACATATATAGTTTTAGGAGCACTTTTTGTTGAATATTCTGTATCTGATTGTAAAGATAATTAAATGCAGATGTTAAACTTGGAGAATCTTTTTGTCTGATTTCTGTATCAAATTGTGGACACGTCAGCCAAAAGGAAATATTGGCTTCATTTGGTGACCCGAGACGTGATTTGATACAGAAAGAAGACGCAAGATGAGCTCAGATATAGACTGGGTCCGTCGGCCGGGAGAATTCTCTCTTCTCTTCTCTCTTCTCTTCGAAAGAGGTAAGCGGATCGTTACTTTTGAAAATCTGCACATTGTTTTAAATGGAAGAGAGAGAGAATTCGGCTCGGCGGACTGCAGTGTGGCCAGACGACCGCCGTGACGGGCGATTCTATCGGACGCGATAGAACAATAGTCAGGTTTAGACGTTTTTGGCCTTGGGGGAAGCATGGGTCCCTCCAAAAAAAACAGAACATAGATGATGGATCAGAGCCACAGAGTTTATAAGTGCAGAAGAGGCACACCGTTTAGAGTGCAAAAGAGGCACAAGTGTTTAGAGAAATAGGATTAGAAAATAGGGACAGTTAGGGTCAGAAGTTATAGGATAATAAAAACTCCATATCCCCGGGGGGGGGGCGGGGAAAAAGGGTACATTTAAACAGAAGAAAAGCCAAGTATTTAAAATGTGGATTCTGATAATAATGATCTGATTAATGAGAAAAAAGAGAGCCTCTTGGCTGTAGTATACGAGTTTCATGTGAAGAAATGATCAGTTATGGAAGTTTTTCTCTTATTCTGATGTAATGTTTAATAGTTACAGAGAATCAAAAAAAAGAGATTCTGCTGGGACTATTAGTCATGTAAGCAAATAGTAATGTTTTCCATTACTGACGTATTTAAGGATAAAATGTAAAGTGTCGTTTGACGTGAGAAAAACTTTTACCACTGATTAAGACCTTGTCACGAGAAAAACGAGGAAAGTATTTCAGACATCCATGTTTCCTTTGTTCGAGAAGCCCCTCCCCTCCCTCTTTCTGTCCTCTCTCTCTCTCCCCTTCCTCTCTCTCTCTCTCTCTCTCTCTCTCTCTCGTGAAGACAGAACTATTACCAAAGACATTTTTTGTTTTGTAGAAAATTACATTTATACACACGATAATGTTACTGACATGGAGTCATAGGATCACAGAACTTTGAGTTAGATTATAAAGAGGCATTATTGTATTTTTTATTTTTTATCTCCAATTCCTCCTATTTTGGTGATATAAAAGTTAGAATGATCTTAGAGAGCATTATACTTTTGGAAAAATAGGGCTTAGGATAGCAGTTGAATGCAGATTTGGTTTTCAGAATTTAATGTTTAAAATGTTAATATTAATTATTTCATAGGTTTATTTTGATTTGTAATTAATCATTGGTTTTGTATGGTAATTAACACACTTGTTTGTGTTTCTTGTTTGTCTGTTTTTTTCCGAGAAAACTTCTGTCTGTTTCATTTGCCCAAAATCGTCTCGGCCACAAACCACCATCAAGCGCCATCAACACGGACCATCAGCGTCTCCCCCTCTCCCTGCGGGTCGCAGGGGGCAGCATCGGCTGCAGCAGCTAACAGGAACTCTCGAAGAAGACTCCTCCTGCCTGTGAGGAGGCAAAGAAAAGACCGCAGACTTGTTCACAAACTGAGTGTTGTCCCATCTGCGGAACAGAAGGTGGCGGTAATGCGGAAAAATAGGCCGCCAACCGCCGGAAAACCAAACAAGAAGAAGAACACATTTGGGTGCGTCAGATATGAAAGAAGAAGAAAGACATTATGAGGAAAAGTTATCGGAAGAAGAAAGAAAGTGATTGTTGAAAGAAGAAGAAAGACATTGTGAGAAAGAGTTATCGGAAGAAGAAAGAAAGTGATTGTTGAAAGAAGAAGAAAAAAGGCATTGAGGCAAAGACATTGGACACTTTGAGACAAAGACATTGGACACTTTGAGACAAAAGACACTGAAAGACGCCATAAGAAGAAGACGTGGCCGGGCTAAATGAGACAGACAGAAGGTAAATATATACGGACAAACAAGCGCACAGAGACATGTGGAATTTAAGTCATATTTACACATTTAGGTCCTTCGTTCATAACACTACATTTAGCTGCATGAAAAGAATACAGGACAATCGTTAAAATTAATTAGACTCTTGCTTTAGCATGAGACACAAGGAGATTAGAACAGCAGTATATTTAAAGTAGAGGAGCTCTATTATTGAAACTAGTAATATTATTTAAAGTTATAGACGCGGAGAAGTTTAGAATTATTGATTTTGACTGCATGATCTTGGTAATACGGATATTTAAAGCAGTGTTTTCAACCTCTGAACCGTGGCTTGTTAATCATTTAAAAACAATCACATGCACAGTTGATACTGGTGCTAGAAAGAGAACTGCAGCTTTTAATGGACGCTGCATTTAGTACAAAATGGTTTGTTCAGACAATTAAAGTTTGAAAAATGATTTAAAGCATTTCTAAATTTTGGCTAAAGGTGATATTGGATCATTTCTGATAACACATAGACGCAACACTGTTCATTGGTTGAAAACAAGGATGTAGAGACATTTTATGACATGTTTCTTTTCCAAATAGCTAAATTAGAAACAATTAGGACAATTATGTCTTTGATACAACTGTTGGCAGTTTATCTGAGACATGATTGGTACAAGTACACACACATAAAACAATGGTCTTTTCTCCACATGAACGTGAAACAAAGGTGAAGTATTAAAGTTTGAGACTAATTTACATTTTTAATGAATCCGACCTGGCTTTACTGAAAAAGAAAAAAAAAGGGAAAAACATTTATTGCACGTGCATGAGTTTTTTTTAAGTAACAAGAGCTCATTAAAAATATAGGGGACACAGTCTGTGATAAGCCCGAGTACAGACCACGTGGTTTAAACATTAAAGTTTGAAATGGATCCTTGTAGGAAAAATCTCTTAAAGCTCTGCATGTTCTGCAGGCTCTGAAAGTTGCAACAATAGAAATAGCTCATGAGACAATTGTAATTGGACATGGAAAAATATAACAAAGTTAAAATTACAGGCCTCCTGTGTTGTCTATATGTTTGTGTGTGTTATATGTTTGTGTGTGTTATATGTTTGTGTGTGTTATATGTTTGTGTATGTTATATGTTTGTGTATGTTATATGTTTGTGCGTCATGTCAAGTACACTACGATGACCTTAACAAACTCTGGACGAATATACTAACGTGGGGAGTCGGCCTGTGTGAGTGATGCGAGTGTGGAGTGAAATGAGGAGTGAACGAGGAGTGCTGAACGGAGAATGGAATAACAAATATTTTCTGTAATGTTTTAATGTGATCATGGAATAATTATTTTTTTGTCAACAGCATACGGTGTAAGTACTAGAGATTCAAAGATAACAAGCTTTATTGAACAGGTGTAAAAGTGAGAGTACTCTGGGATGAGTACTCTGAGAAAGTACTCTGCGGAAAGTACTCTGAGATGAATACCTTGCTGAAGGTACTGGGAGTCCCTCCCTCTGCTGTTTGCCCGGACAGTGATTCGGTCCAACCGCAGTGAGCGGTCATTGGGCGGAGGACAACTTTGGTTTGTAACTCACATTTAGGGGAGTATAAAATTAGAAACATACATTTTGTTAAGTCTGTATTTGGCTACAGCCTCTGCCCTGATGTCACACACCGTCTGTCAATGCAGTTATGTTTTGCCCAATTGGATTGATTGACAGGCCGCACCATGCGAAGATAGGGAAGTGGGCATTTCTGGTGTTCTAATGTTTCTTTTTCAGATGAAAGATAAACTGCACCTGCTTCAGGGATGACAGTAGTATGGATCATGAGGAAATGAGCCTCTACTTTGGCACCAAAGCCCACAATATGAATTGAGGACGATCCGGGAGGAACAACTGGAGAGGATTGGAACAGTAATCTACACACATATACAGATGCATGTTTTATACTTTGGACCACGACCAACAGAGGGGAGTATAGTAATGTTATTGTCATAGGTGGTCATGGTCCTTAACCTTCTAAATCATTAGAAAGAAGTGTAAAACATATATTTACAAGAACAAATAAATAATAGAAAGGGCAGCCTAAAAAAGCAAAATGGGAAAATTATTAAGTAATTTTCAGAGTTGCCAAAATGAAATAAAATTCTATATTTGTCCCATAGGGGGTCATTCGAAATTTAGTGTTGTGCAAATTCAAAAGGAGAAATAATAGCGCTTATAACATCAAACAGATCTACTCTTTAAGATAATAGATCATACAATAATAATAATAGAATAGAATGAAATAGTCTGGAGCTATAATGTCATTGGATTCGAGGAGCTATAGGTTGAAAAGTCGCTAAGAAGAGGTGTCAGAATAAACAATAGTAATAATAGTTAGAGTAGTGAATAATCATCCATCCATCCATCCATTTTCTTCCCCTTAATCCATTTCTGGGTTGGGGGGGGGTGGCAGTCAGAGCTGCACCCAGTACACAGAGCACCAGCCCCTCACTGATCCTCCTGCAGGTGGTGAGTCCACCGGAGTGAATAATCAAAATAGTTCTATTGTGGAAATAAGTATCAATAAGGTCAAATTGTTCTAATAACTAAAGTAAAAAGGAATCAAATGGAGTCAGATTTTAGATGTTTCTGCTTTCCACATCTGTAGGATCTAGTGCAGATGTGTTTATAGAGAGTAGTATTAAAATGCAGACACAGAACGACAGGCTTTAACACAATTTTAAATCTAAAAATAGCTCAAATATAACATTGCTCTTGACGCAGCCTCTGAGCTGCTCCATTGGAGAACAGGTTAAATGTTATTGTTTATTACAAACAGCTGATGTATTCACACATATTAAGGTTGGGACAACTCTTTAAACAGTTATAGGCAGTGGACAGAAGCCAGGAATGTGCTTTTGTTTATTAAATAATTAATTTCATAGCCTTAAAATCGTAGAGAACGTTTTAAAATAGTTAAAATCCCTTTCAGGCAACTTGATTTAGATGTATGTCTTTAATATTGGAGAACGACTGTGTTGTTTTTGGAATTGTCTGAAATACAATACATAGAATAGTGATTTGCAGAACAAGAACCAGCCAATGAAAAATCATCCATTGCCAATGCTATTGTTACAATTAGAACCACAACTATGACCAAATGCAATAAATGTTAAGGGTTCAGTCTGGGGGGACTGAACAACTGGTAAAATGGTTTAAAATGATAAAGTATGAGTATTGTAGCGTTTTAATAATAGTAAAAAAAGTAGAATTGTCCTTCCTTTGTTGTTCATAAACACATTTCCACATAAGAGTTAAAATAGTACCATACAATGTTATCTCTGATAGAGCAGATAATATTAGAATCAGAATAATGTTAGAGATATTAAAAGTGACAGAAGTTACAAACAAGGAATATGCCTTTGCTCAAGCTGCAACCGAGCTTTAGAGTCACAATAGAGTAAAAATAGGAATAGATAAATGCATCAACCATAAATGCTTTCAAAATGGAGATTATTTTTAGCCAAGGCTAATATCAAACGGTAAAAGGACCATTTCCTTCATATTATGTCTAAAAGTATTTACTTCAAAGGTAGATAAAGTTCATTACAGTTTATGCACAGTTTTATTAGATACTGTCAAATTCACTTGTTTCAAACATCTGTGAATGTTGACAATGCAAAAAGCTAATGAGATAGATTAATGAGATCGATTAGAACCAACACAGATTCAAAAACATTTGAAAGCAAACCACAGTATAGATAGATTTATTAGATAAAAACATATGTTTAAGAATAGGGCTCAACAAAAGCAAAATATGCAAACATATTTGTAAACAGATTAGAATAGTTTAAACTATAGTGAATAGTTTTAGTGCATACATTACAGACGAGGTTGAAGAAGAATCAGAATGACAGCAGTGGTCATCAAAGAGTTTAGTGAAGGAATGTTTTGAATGTGGTTGTGTGTTGTTTGTTTTCTCTGTATTAACTCTTCACAGATATCAAGCCGGAACTAAGCACAAGTATTGATGATAAACGACGATGTGGATTGTGACCTAATTTTTAATCAGGTCAAAAGAGGGAAACTGTTGTATTTATAAATACGAGACATTCTAAAACCATGTGTTTTATGACCTAGCTAACCTCTAAGTGGGAGGCCAGTCCTTCTTATTTTATTTTAGGTGTCTTCTTGTGCCAGCAACTGGACAACAGATTCTGCTGTTTGGATTTCACCCCCCTAGTCTTGGCCTGCTGACTTCTGCACTTTTCAACCTCACTCACGTCCTCACGTCTGGCAGACGGAGGAAAAGGCTGGACCCTAGACCGGAAGCTGGCTGATAGGACACTCCCCTCCTTCCTGTTCTTTATATATGCTCTGGCTTGGGAAGACACAGCAGGATCAGCCGAGGGCCAGAGAGGGACATATATAGTTTTAGGAGCACTTTTTGTTGAATATTCTGTATCTGATTGTAAAGATAATTAAATGCAGATGTTAAACTTGGAGAATCTTTTTGTCTGATTTCTGTATCAAATTGTGGACACGTCAGCCAAAAGGAAATATTGGCTTCAATACGCACATTCTTTCTCCTGTTAGGCTACATCCGTTTGTGAAGGAAGTATTTTCTTCCTGTAGTGTCAGACTATACAATGAACTAGGGATGTAAAAAACTATGAATTTTCATGACCGACCACCGAGCCTCATTAACCGGTTGAAACCGGTTAACCGCGTAGTTTAAAATAGTCCACGTTCTTTGAAATAACAGCCATTTTGAGCCGCGTACTTTTCATAAGTGCAGCTCTGCGTTCTACTGGATCAGAGCCGAGACAGCGGCGCCAAAACCCGCAACAGCTCCGGCACCTTTGCGCACAGAGAACTGCTTTTTTAATCTTCCCATTCTACTGTGCTGCGGGTTAACACCAAAACTTTCTAGCAGCAAACGACGGCTCGTTCACATGGTCAGAGCAGCGAGTGACGAGCCGCGTCTCACAGGTCTTCACAAAAGTTTAAATACAAGTGATGTGTGTGGAGCTGATCACGAGGACCATAAACACAAACATGTTCCATGTGGTTTGACTGGAGCCGTGTGTTTGTGCGAATCCTTTGGGCTCCGTGACACAGAGGAGCGCGACAGACCGGTATGTGTGTGTGTATGTATGTATGTATGTGTGTATGTGTGTGTGTGTGTGTGTGTGTGTGTGTATGTATGTATGTGTGTATGTATGTATATGTGTAAATGTAAGCTCCAATGTAGTTCTGACCCGCGCCAGTGTGCAACTTTGACGGTAACAGAGGGGAGAGATGATGCGTGTGGATGTTACGTATGGAGAGGGGGAAAGTGTGTGTGTGTGTGTGTGTGTGTGCGCGCGCGTGCGTGTGTGCATATGTGGCTCGTGCGGCGTGAGAGTCGTCCCGGAGTTTATAATACATTGGCGCACACAGCTAGATACAGACCCGCTCGTCACACCGTGCAAATAGGGCTTAAAATAGCGTTATTAAGAGACCTCCCCTCTCCCCTTTTTCTCTTTTTTAACCGACAGCTTTGACCGGTTAACGCTGTGACGGTCAACCACCGGTTAAACGGTCGCCGATTTACATCCCTACAATGAACAATTCTGACTCTTCAATAAGGTTTTCACAACATCTTCATCGGTAATATATGCAGTTATAGCCTCACTGTTAAAGATGCTATACCCAATTTATTTTCTAATGAGTTCATAAAAATGCTTATTACTACATACAAGTTGTATTATAATCCGTAATTTAATGGAAAACTTGAGCTCATTGATTCAGCTGTATGAATTCAGGCCGTATAAAAGTGCTGAGTAGAGACTTTAGCGTGACGCCCGCTCTCCTCCAATCACAGAACGAGGCTGTGTCCTCTAGCCTCTACAGCAGGGGTGTCAAACTCATTTTGGTTGAGGGCCAAATAAAAAATGAAAGGGCTGGTCAGGGGCCGAAAGAATAAGTGGGTTTCATTTATTATACTTTTTTTTTTTTATATTATTAGTAGTAGTAGTAGTAATCTTTATTTATATACCGCCTTTTCACTACAGATTTGAGTCTCAAAGCGGTTTACAATTGTTAATTTTTGGGCATTTGTCTCTCACTCCACACAGAGATGGGAGCGGGGCCAGTACAGGAGGCGCATGCTAGAACTATTGGACATATTTTTAGTGGTAGGGGAAACCGGAGTACCCGGAGGAAACCTACACAGACACGGGAGAACATGCAAACTCCACTCAGAAAGGCCCTGGTCCGACCGGGATTCGAACCCAGGACCTTCTTGCTGAGAGGCGAGAGTGCTATCCACTCAGCCACCGTATATAGATATGAAGGTATCTATATAAATGACTTGTTTCACATTAGTTGACTTGTAAAAAACATAACATTATAATACTCACTTCTAATTACATGACAGCTTAAATTTCTTATGGAATTAAATTTTACGGTTGTTTTCTTGAGAAAATTAGTAATGGATAACATGCCATTGTCGCCTATTACCATCAATGCTGCTATTTAATATAATAATTTAAAATAATCTCAGGGGCCACGGGAAATGGTCTCGCGGGCCGAATCTGGCCCCTGGGCCTTGACTTTGACACCTGTGCTCTACAGCGATGCTTAACACAGAAGCATGTTAGCATAAGTGGCTATAACTTTTCTGCAGACACAGCAAAACAGCCCAAACGACACAACAATGAGGAAGAGAAGAGGGAACTGAAGTGAAAAAATGATCAAAGAAGAAATCAAGCCCGGGTGAACATAGCTACATCGTATCTTCTGGAGAGACTTGCAGTCTATGGGAGAGACCTGCGGGTGCGGACTGCCACGGACCACATTCGGATGCGGAACTAGCGGTAATTATATATTTTGTTAGCAGTGCGTTGCTTTTGTACCATTTCATCATTGATTATTGTACAGCTTAAGTTGCGCTAATGCTAACGTTTGCATATGTATCAGATCACAAATACAACTAGATGGCTCCATGGAAGGAGAGCGTAGGGGAAATGAGAAGCCTGTAGCGAGTTGGGGGGCGGTGCTAAACATTCAAACCTTGCAGAAACTGGTATAGCTCCTTTAATTATCACTCTGTAACCCAAACTGCTAACGGCTTTGTGTACTTCCTCATGTATTTAGAGGACATTTTTTTCTAATCTACTTTTCTCATGGCCAATCTAACTTTTGTTATTTCCCTCAGATATGATTTTCAAGCACAGAGATTGTGATTTTGATTCTGTAACGTGCAATGACATTGAAATTTCCCCACTGTGGGACAGGATAAGATGATCTTATCGTATTGTAGAATGTGTGCATGTGGGTGTGTGTATGTGTGTGCATGTGTGTGTGTGTGTGCATGTGTGCATACATGAAAGAGGAGGGTGCATTCTATGATAGGTGAGGAGAGTTGAAGGGCTTTAGGAACAGCTGGTCTTAGCATTTAAATGTGTAAATGTGCTCAGCATGTCACCCACAAAAAGACCACACACCTCATTATTCTGCACTGAGACTGTGTGTACTGTACGGCTATGATCTCCAATAAATGGCTGCTTACTCACTATTTTTAAATTGTGTCCGTGTTGTCCAGGCGTGTGCGAGAGATAATTAGCACATTAGGAGACAGTTATGACAGCCTAGTCACTGGCACAGCCTGCCCACATACTGAGTGGTCAGAGGGGCTAAGAGGAGGTTCCGCTGGGTCAACAGACAGATGCTGCACCACTGCCCACTGTCTGGAGAAGCAAGCAGAATGTTTAAGCACTTAGTCAACCAATGTTTGTGTTTGTATAATACAAATATATAAAAAGCTATTAAAAACATGATCTTCTAGTTTTAGTTTAGTTTTAGTTTATTTAACCTCAAAGGGAGAAATGCATTGTAAGATAAGATAAGATAAGATAAGATGTGCTTTATTTATCTCACAGAGGAGAAATTTACATGTCACATTTGGCATGGATAGAGACACTCAGATTGTGCAAAAGGAGGAAATGTGCAAACATGTTACATGCAGGATATATGTACAATAAAAGTGACAATAATTATGTGCAACAAAAGTGACAAGTGTCAATTGGAAACAGTGTCAATAGTAGTGCAGGTTTTCACACAGTGATCATTTAAAGTGACTTATTGTACAGTCTGACAGCGGTGGGGATAAAGGCCCTGCGGTAGCACTCCTTCCTACACTGAGGGTGTCTCAGTCTTCCACTGAAGGAGCTCCTCAGCTCCTCTACAGTCCTGTGCAGTGGGTGGGAGGTATTGTTCATGATGGAGGTGGCTTTGGCTAGCACCCTCCTGTCCCTCACCTCCTCCACAGAGTCCAGGGGCCTCCTGTCCCTCACCTCCTCCACAGAGTCCAGGGAGCAGCCCAGAGTGGAGCTGGCCCTCCTGACCAGCTTGTTCAGTCTGTTTCTGTCTGTGCTGCCCGGGGCCCAGCACACGGCAGCGTAGTAAATGGCAGAAGCTACCACAGAGTCATAAAAAGTCCTGAGCAGAGGCCTGCTCACTCCGAAGGACCTCAGCCTCCTCAGAAGGACCTCAGCCTCCTCAGAAGAAAGAGGCGACTTTGGCCCTTCTTGTGCAGGGCGTTTGTATTATGGGACCAGT
This sequence comes from Knipowitschia caucasica, assembly GCA_964034765.1. Classification (NCBI taxonomy): domain Eukaryota; kingdom Metazoa; phylum Chordata; class Actinopteri; order Gobiiformes; family Gobiidae; genus Knipowitschia; species Knipowitschia caucasica. The sequence continues at coordinate 11,796,755 of OZ035832.1, forward strand.
CCAGTTTATTGTTAATGTGAACACCCAGGTACTTGAAGCTGTCCACCAGCTCAATGTCCTCCCCCTGGATGTTCAGCAGCGTGTGGGAAAGTGGTTTTCTCCTGAAGTCGATGATCATCTCCTTGGTCTTACTGGTGGTTGCGCTCACACCAGTCGACAAAGTCCTTGATAACCGACCGATATTCCAGTTCGTTCCCTTCCAACACACAGCCCACGATGGCGGAGTCGTCGGAGAACTTCTGCAGGTGACAGCTGTGTGTTTCGTGTGTGAAGTCTGAGGTGTAGATGGTGAAGAGAAACGGTGAGAGGACAGTGCCCTGAGGGGCCCCAGTGCTGCAGACTACCACCTCAGACTCACAGCTGCGAAGGCGCACGTACTATACAATACAATACAATTTATTCTTGTATAGCCCTAGGTCACAACAGAAGTCATCTCAGAGGACTTAACAAAACCATTGAAATCACCAACACAGGTCAGAGAATCAACAGTTAAAACACATGAAGAATATAAAGCACACACAGAAGAAAATGTCCATACATGTTGTAGAATGCTAAAGTGTCCTGATCATCACCAATCCTTTCTGTTGGACACTAACTGTCCAACAAGACCCTCCTGCATCGACAAGGAAAAACTCTTAAAAAACCCAGTGGGAAAAAGTGAGAAACCTTGGAGGAGAACTAGGGAAACCCACAGGGAGGGAGACCCATATGAGAAAGGGATCCGCTCCTCCGGACGGACAGACTAATGATCTAGGACCTAAGCTAGCTACAGAACGTGGACCAGTGGACGCTGAACGTGGACAGGTCCGGTGCAGGACTGAAGCACTCCCAAGCGGGTCGGGCGGGGCAGTCCGCAGGTGTAGATGGAAGAGGCCAGGCTCAGAGATCCCGTCATCGTACCATGAAACAGACAATGGGACAACGGGTGAATAGCAATGAACAAACTACAGTCAGAATCCTAAAAATGCTAAACAGATAAAGTAGGAAGGAGGTGAGGATAGTGCTCAAGTTACCATACTTCTCCCAGCAAACTGACTCCCTATGCAGCTTGACTAACACTCTGAGGAGTTTAACCTTCTCCGAGTCTTACCTTCCTAGCCATATGCTAAACTAAAGAGGACTGTTTTAAACCTAGCCTTGAATAAAGAATAACATACAGCATAATATATAACATAATATACAACATAACACAATACATTATTGAATAATATATAACATAATATATAACATAATACAGCATATATATATAATATATACACTACATATTATATATTACCTAATTATATGCTAAATTAAAGTAGAGTGCTTTAAGCCTGGCCTTGAATGTGGAGACCGTATCTGCTTCCTTAACATAAATGGGAAGCTGATTCCACAGTAAAGGAGCTTGGTAGCTAAATGCTCTGCCACCAACAGTGACCTTTGAGACCTTAGGGACCACCAGACGTCTGGCGTTTTGTGAGCGCAACGCTCGACCTGGTTGATACGACACTAACGTGTCTTGGAGATAAGAAGGAGCCAAGCCATTTATGGCTTTATATGTTAAGAGTAGGATTTTAAACTTTATTCTGTACTCCACAGGGAGCCAGTGGAGTGATTTTAACACCGGAGTTATGTGCTCCCTCCTTTTGGTACCTGTTAAGATCCTAGCTGCTGTATTCTGAATGAGCTGGAAGCTCTTCAAAGAGGCTTTAGGGCACGCTGCCAGTAAAGCGTTACAGTAGTCGAGCCTTGAGGTGACAAACGCGTGAATGAGTTTTTCCGCGTCACTTTTAGGAAGGAAAGTCCTAATTTTAGCGATGTTCCGTAAGTGGAAGTACGCCGTTTTAGTTGCTTGGCTTATATAAGCCTTGAAGGAGAGTTCTTGGTCAAAAATGACTCCAAGATTCCTCACAGTGTTACTGGGTATTATACTGACATTATCGAGAGTAACCATCTGGTTAGTGAGGGAGTCACGCAGGCGCTTCGGACCGAGTAGGATCACTTCTGTCTTCTCCGGGTTGAGAAGTAGGAAGTTAAGAGTCATCCACATTTTAAGGTCCTTTATGCAGGCACTGAGCTTTTCTAGCTGATCTGTCTGATTAGGCTTCATCGACAGATAAAGCTGTGTGTCATCTGCATAGCAGTGGAAATTAATTCCATGCTTTTTAATAATGTTTCCCAGTGGCAGCATGTAGAGAGTAAAAAGAATCGGTCCGAGTACCGAACCCTGCGGCACACCGAATTCCACTCCAGAATAAGGCGACGAGTCCTGATTCACATTGACGAAGTGATATCGATCTGATAAATAGGATTTAAACCAGCCAAGGGCTGTTCTTCTAAGACCTATATCACATTCTAGCCTCTGCAGTAGAATGCTGTGGTCTATTGTGTCAAATGCAGCACTAAGGTCCAGTAGGACCAGCACTGACACTTGTCCATTATCGGCAGCTAGTAGTAAGTCATTTGTGACTTTGACTAGTGCCGTTTCAGTCTATGATGAGCTCTGAATCCTGATTGAAAGACTTCAAACATATCATTTTCCTGCAGGTGGCAGCGGAGCTGCTCAGCTATAAGTTTTTCCAGGATTTTAGATATAAAAGTGAGGTTTGAGATCGGTCTGTAGTTTGTAAGTATTTCTGGGTCCAGGTTTGTTTTCTTCAGAAGGGGTTTGATTACCGCGGTTTTAAAAGCTTGTGGGACATAGCCACTTTGTATGGATGCGTTTATTATATTTACGATAGGCTCAATTATCAAAGGAAGTATGTCTTTGAAGAGCCATGTCGGGACTGCGTCTAACATGCAAGTTGAGGCTTTTGAGGATGTGACCACAGAGATCACCTCTGCTTGGCTCACAGCCATGAATTTATTAAGGCCCACTGAAGAGTCTAAGTGGGAAGTCACGTATGCCGCTTCAACCTGTCCACCACTAACAGCAGGAGCAACCTCCTCCAGCTTGTCACGGATGGATGTACTGTGGTCGGTCTGAGAGGTAGTTGATGGTCCATGCAGTGAGGCTACTGTCCACTCCTGCGACCTCCATCTTCTCCCGCAGCAGTGCCGGTCTGATGGTATTGAAAGCGCTGGAGAAGTCGAAAAACATGACCCTCACAGCGCTCCCGGCGGGCTCCAAGTGGGAGAGCGTCCGCTGCAGGAAGTAGATGACGGCGTCCTCTACTCCGATGTTGGGTCTGTAGGCGAACTGCAGCGGGTCCAGGGTGGGGCTGACCACGGAGTGGAGATGGGTGAGGATGAGCCGCTCCATTGTCTTCATCAGGTGGGAGGTCAGTGCGACTGGTCTGTAGTGAGCCGGTTCCTTGGCGTGTGCTGTTTTTGGAACCTGGATCACACAGGAGGTCTTCCACAGGACAGGGACCTTCTCCAGGCTGAGGCTCAGGTTGTAGATGTAGCTGAGGACCCTAGAGAGCTGGTCTGCACAGGTCCTCAGCAGCCTGGGACTGATCCCGTCCGGTCCTGCGGATTTCCTCAGCTTCAGGCGCTGGAGCTGACTCCTCACCTGGTCCGGTGTGATGGAGAGGGGGGGGACCGGGGTGTACTGTCCGAGGTGGGGGCTGGGGATGCGGGGGCAGCCGGAGGCAGTGTCCACTGGGCGGTGTCCACTGGGCTGGGGACGTGTGAAGAGGTGGGGGACGTGTGAAGAGGTGGGGGCGGAAGGGGGGGGAGATGGAGAGGGGGGAGAATCAAACCGGTTGAAGTACTGGTTAAATTCATCTGCCCGGTGCTGGTCTCCATCCGCTGTTCCTCTGGCACTCTGTCCAAAGCCGGAGATGTTCTGTACCAGGTTATAGCTCAAGAGCTAATTTCCGTAGTCCCTGGGCAGGCTGATGCTTTGATATAACATTAAAATAACAATCATGCATACATGGAAATTGGCCAAAATACATAAAAGATCAAGTATACACGTGCACAATTAGTTAAAACCTAACAGTCCTATCGCTCATTTATACAGGTCAAACACACACACAATTTTTTGTTATTGTCAATGAGGGATTTTTAAAAGACTGTTGTTGTTTTCATCTGTTACAGTCAGAATAATGACCCGCCTCTTTATGCAGGATGATGAATCAGTGTACATGCCTCCAGCAGAGAGATCCCATTATTACAATATGAGACGTATTAAAAACCAGCCCCGGCGCTGATGACCCTGCAGATGGCATATCATTAATTGTATAGATAGATTATATTCAGCACAACAATAACATGGTGTTTTGGTTACCAGCGCTTGCTAACACCTGTGCCCGTTTGTGCCAGTGCTCATATACTCATAATCACATCTATCAGCCCAAAATGTTAACTGCGGCCTGGGACGCTAAACACAGCCATTTGTTTGCAGTTGTAATGTCTTTTGTGCGGCTCAATCAGGCACCTGTCAGACACACACCTGCGTCCTCAGTAATAAGAAAAAAGAAAGCGGCGGGAAGGCCCTTTGTTTCTACCGCACAGTTTATAATCAGTGTGTTATTTCCAATCTTCTTTCACTATTTTTCAATTTCCCGTTTTCCTTTTCTCAGGCAAATTACAGCTATCAATCAGGTGGATGTTTGAAGGAAGAGAGAAGCAACCCAGGAGAGAGGAGGAGAAGGAGGAAAGAGAGGGAGGGAGAGAGAGAGAGCGAGAGAGAGAGAGCGAGAGAGAGAGAGAGGGTGATGGAGGAGGGAAGTTCCTTGATGGAACCATCTCCAGCCGTAGGCCTCATTAGTCAGACTGGAAATGTGAGTGTGTTTGATAAAAATGAATTCCGCTCAAGAGTGTCTGTCAATATGTGGCCATTTAACATCCCCTACTCCACCCAAATGATGCACGGCCGACATTACACTCTCCACTCCTGTCCCTAATGGATACTCATGTATTATTATATATTGCCCTTTTCCATAGTTTTCCATACAGGTTTACATAAAGCGCATGATTAATATGTAGTGCATTCAGGAACAAATATCTGCTTACTTGTCATCACTTCAACATAGTAAATGCCGACAAGGAAAAAACCCAAAGCACAGTTAGCTTGTAAACATTTCTTATAAAACGACAAATATTATATACACTAGCATGTGTTTACAAATAGCAGAGAAACCCAAAATAAATATTTAGAAAACGCAAGAATGTCATTATGGCATTATGGCAATCTAAATCCCAATAACACAAATTCCCACACTTTTAGGTTATAAACATACAGAATAGTTCACCCTTTAGTTACTCAAGTAGCATGATTACTACTCAGAGCCTACAACTAAAGGAATATATATATATATATATATATATATATATATATATATATACAGATTTTCCATATATTTTTCAATGGAAGTTGAAACAAGTGTAACGTGTTTGTTATAGTTAAAGTATGAAAAAAAAACCTTTCATTAAGAGTCAAGATATACAAGCTTGATGCTTGTATTTTTGAATAATTGCATTGTTTGCAAATGTCTGTTAAATTAATGTTAATCTTATAAAGTGTACTGCAATTGGAATTGGAATTGGAACATTCTGAGTCACACAAGTATCTGTCTCATAATGCATTGTACCGCTAAATCGGCCAAATAAATGCTAACAGGACTATAATACTATGCAAGTATTAGTGAGCGATAACACAGACTGAACCCCAGTGTGGGAGAGTGTTGTTTCTTCAGGTGAATCTTATGGCAACACTCAATGGAAAAAAATGACTGGATAAATTCTTCCAAGACAATTACAGAAAATAATTAGTGACAGCAGCTCTCTCCCATGAAAGGCACTCAAACATCTCCCAAATGAATGTGCTTGACCGACGTCATAGTCAATACAATTCAAACCATAAAATCTTCAGCAGCCCAACCTGTATTGATTTAGTGTGACAAGAAGATCTCACACTGCATCCACAACTTTGAAGGGAGTCAGGTTAGCATCTTTGACAGTCGGCTCTCTCAAACAAACATTACGTTACAGCAGGAAAAGAACCAGGTTGTCTTTTAGCATTCATGAGCACAAACTAGGCTACAAATACAAACAAATGACTGAAAAGATGAGTAAATATGATGAGAGGGGATGATTGCCAACAAACCAATGCTGAAATTTTACAGGTTGTATTGATTCGAGGTGAGATCCATTTTAAGTGGCTGTACTAAATGACAACAACAGTAAATTTACAATGGCAGGCTAATATACGGCATCGCTGCGTTCATTTATAGCCAGCCTGACATTTTCTCCTATCCACGAGTGTGCTCTAACTGTGTGCCAATGGCCACATCATTTAGACTGGACCCACATGAATATTTAACATTAATGCCTGGCTCGTAGCTCACACACAAATGAATTATATTTAGTGTGCTTCGCAGAGGCACCGTGAAAAAACCTCCGAGCAGTGATAAATCGCTGAGGAGTTTATGTTGTATTAAGCAGGCAAAACAAATGGCTATCAATCATTTGGAGCTTTCCATGTTTGCCAGAAAATGCGAAGCCTCCTTGTTCAGAGAGAGAGTGTTGGTTTTAAGAGGGATGTGCTGCCAGTGTGGAGATGGGTTAGGTTCACCAGTGTTTGTCTTCTCACTATTATGTGTAACACGTCACAAAGCAAGCACCTATCCTAAAACACAGCAAGAATTACTGCTTACCATTCAAGCACTGTCGACCCAACAGCAATTTAATCAAAGGTATTAAGTGTGCTGCTGCTTTAAAGAGGAATAAAATGATTTGATCTCTTTAGACACAAACTGCCAATGTTTATCAGCCCTAATGATAAACAATTTCGGAGCTAATTTGTGTTAAATTAAATTAGATTAATCTGCAGATAGTTGGCCGTACAGAGCCATGCTCGGAAGTCGTAACAAGATTCTGGTCTTTAAAACATTCACAAATGAGTTTGAGACGAGGTAAAGCCTTTGGGTAAACAGACTTTGTGTGAACTGTCCACTTTTCACAACGCTGCTTTGTGCACCAGCCACACAACGTTTAATTGCATATTTTCTCTTTATTATATTTGACCCATGTAAATTGCACTGATACAAGAATATGTAAAGCTATGTAAGATAATAATTGTCTGCCTTTCCTCACTTTTTCCATGACGTGCTAATTGCATTAAATGCATGAATTTCAAGGTATACTCTAAGCTCCATGTGGGTATGTTTACAAATTCTGCCATTCTTCCAAGTAATAAAGCCAAATCACCAAAAGGCACACGCAACAGAGATCCTGCTGAGATTAGGTAGCAGGCACCAATCAGAGCGCTCTTTAAGTTATTACGGCGAGCCTGGCAGCCAGCACAAAGTACAAAGCGTCCACAAAGTGGTGACTGTGGATACAAGATGAAGCCGGAGATATGTGCGACTGGCCTGCTACAGATAGTCTGCTCACTGTGGACTGAGAGGGACATGGGAGAGACAACCAGGTGGCCCAGACTGCATTTCCCCTGCAAACATATATTTGATAAACGTGTGATAGAACCGACCTGGCAGTTTGAGATCAGCAGCAAACATAAACAAGGCAATTATAGCATGATATATTACAAGTTTTGTTCGTCCTTCCAATTACTCTTCAGTGTGACTCACAAAATCGCAAAAAACAGCTTTTCCAACGCAACTCAGGTTTTGCTCCAGATAATTTGTAATATTTGAGATAATGGAGGCCATTTCTCTTGTTTTTGGTCAATTCTCAATACTGCTATCCCCACAAAAATCACCCAACCTTCATTTAATCATGTATCAACGCTTTCCGAAGAGCCAAACTTCTTGCATCTTCATTCAAAAGTTCCTAAGATATCCAGGCATGATTTTATTTCTAGTCCGAGTTGGAATCTGAGTAGTCTGTGCTGGGAATGTGTTTGCAGCTATTAATGTGATGCGGCTCCAAATGAGTAAAGTTTGTGCCTCAGTGTGCACGCGAGCGCAGTGAGTTTGTGCGACGCCGGAGCCCATTAAAAAGCAGAGGAAGCGGCATTACAGATGTGTCTCTCTCTGTGCCCGACATGAAACACAGGAAACGGCCTCTTTGATCATTACCTACCTGTCAATCTGCCCTCCACTGGGACTGCCTGTTACCAGCGCTGATGTGTAGCTCTGACAGGCCAGTAGCACACATGCAAACACACCCCAAACGCACAAAAAGTGACTGGTGTCGCCGTTCGAGCCTGTCCCCGCGGAGCAATAACCATGGCTACAGTGGTGTTGGCAAAGCGTGGGTTTATTAGGCTATATTTGGAGTCCAATTAGCCTTCAGAACTGCGAGCTTAGCCGGGGCCGTATTCAACATTTATGGCAATGGGTGATTTAGTCCACAATTCCTGTGATTGTGTTTGTTCGCTGCGAGAGGACAGAAGCCTCGGCGAGCGACAAGGACGAGATCATTTAGTTTGACTCGATGCGCTGTAACATGCTGGAGACAAGCAAGTGATTATGAAGGGGACTGTGGCACCTCTCAATGACAATTTATTCCACCCAGACTTACAATAATTCAGTAACTCCTAAATCTTACGTTCTGCAGATTACCTCTGGAATGGCTTCGAGAATAAGTACAAATTTGAATAAAATACCGATAGCTTAGTTTAATTTAGTGGTTCCCGACCTTGTTTACCTGCGGCACAAGTACCCCCTGCTTAAGGAACAAACATTTATATATTTCACGTAACCCAGGGGTGGTTGGGGCCACATTAAATAAACATTGATTGGTGGCGAGAACTGTTCTTTTTAGGTTGTTCTACACAAAGCTTAATCATTTTCGTTATGCTCATGCTCTTTTTTCTTCTTTTTTTTCATTTCTGTATTACCTTATTTAGGTCTTTAGACTAAATTTTAGATTTTATTGTTGTTTATTGTTTTGGCTCTGTCTTAAAAAAATGAATATACATGCTTGGACAGAACCAAAACTAGACCAAAAGTATGAAATGGCTTTAATTTTAAAACTGGTTGACTAAGTATATTATTACTAACTGCATCTTGTGTACAAAGTTAATGCATAGAATAAAATAATGCAGATGTTTTGTTCTTTTTTTTTCTAACCCAACTTCATTCGATCAATGCTTGAAAGTTCCCTTCAGGTACCTCCTACACGTACCCTAAGGTCCGCGTACCTCTAGGTGGGGAACAATGGTTTAATAGTCTGCAGACCAGTGGAATAACACAACAAACAATTATTTTGATATCCAATTAATTGGCCAGTTATTCTGTGTTGTTTGGATATGTCAGTTAATATGAATTTCTCCATTGTGTGATCAATAAAATATATCTTATCTTATCTTGATGCCCCTGGATGACTTACATTGAGTTATTTATACATTCTAAACACATTTTCATTTCATTCTGCAGTCATTGTAGAATTATCTGAGTCATACAGCCTCTTCTCAGCATGTTTAAGTCTAGGTAAGATTCAAAAAACAATTTGTTACAGCCCTATTTCGTTTTGACCATAAAAATAGAGTAACATCATTAGTTGGGTCATTAGTTAGTGCAAAACTAGTGTCTCCAGCCAGTGCAGTGACCTCAACTTGTTATTTCAAATGAAGGAAAATCCCACTATGATAAAATACAGGTTTATATTAATTATTATTATTCTTGTGAAGCCTGGGAACAGACAGTACCTGCTAAAAGACCTGCTGCTTTGGCTTCACGTCTCATCTTCCAGAAGCCAGCTGTCAGACTGTTGCTTTGTGTTGAGTCGTGGGCTAACAACTCCTGGTCAGTCGTGTTCAAAAGAAATCCTTTAAAGACATGCCATGCTCTGCTTGTTAGGTGAATACAGTATACTGTACCTCCACAGTCATCATCAATCAAAGTCTTTCTAATGCACATCCTACAGCCATTTCCACTAAAGCTTCCACCTATACCTCCACTGTTCCATCGTTTCCATTGATTCCCCTTCTAATCTTCTCGCCGCACGGGCATTTATACCGCAACATTCATATGCAGACGAGAGCTGTATTTCTATTGCAAGCTACTTTGTCAACTTTGCTAGCGAACCACCCACATAACTCCGAGTGGTCACATTTGGTCTCTGAAAGCGGGGCGTTTGAACTTGTAATGGCTTTTTCGGCCAAGTAGTAAAGACACCTCCGTAACTGCTGTAGGGATGCACAGCGAGACCACAAGTCGGCCACTATTAGCACAGGCTATACTGTCAATTTGCATCTAATTTCTGAGAGAATGAGTGTATTTGTTGGAATATTAGAACGGGCTTTTGTGGTGGAAGGGAGTAAATACAGTGTTCTTGGCTTTGTTTTCAATGGCAATCCCTGGATGCAACAGCAGCGTCACATCATGTTGTTTCTGTCATGCTCCGGATCAGAAAGTCAACATCAAAGACTTCGGCGTTTCACGAACAGCCACACAGGCACACTGACAGATTGGCCCGTGTGTTTTTGTGGGTTGTTGCATCTGTTGAGTTCAGGTAAAGGAGAGAATATTCAAATATGACCGCACTGGGGCCTCTTAACGGCCTGTATCGCTGCCTTGGCTCCCATCATGCCATGCACTTAAACTTACAGAATAACTAACAAGCTGCTTGAGAATATGGCCGACCGATATTAAAATGGTTTCACTGTGAGATAATGGCATCGTTTTTAGCATGTTGTTCACAGGCTGGTATTTTAATAATACATTAATATTATGTCATTATCTGCTATTTAGTTTTTAAAGTTAATTGATTAATGAGAAACTGCACACAAAAATTCATAGTTTTATTTGGAATTGAATTTTGCGTACATAATAATATTGCCTAGTGGTTATTTACTTTTACTCAAGTATGGGAGGACCTTACTTACTTTTGCTATTTCTTTTTCCACCTCAGCTTTTATATAGCAGTTTTTTGGACTCTCAAAGACACTTCACATGTCATTTTTCATGTACTCCATACACAGCAGGGATTATCTACTACCTTACCCACAGCTGCCGTGGGGCACACTGACAGAAGCGAGGCATTGGCCCCTTTGACCACCACTAACCATTCATTCACACACCAGACACAACCACAGTTTAGCACTTAACAGCTACAGCCGCTCCACTGTGGCACCTGATGTTTCCAGAGGTCTCCCATCACAGCTATGAGGTGGCATTAATGTTTAATTTGAACAGAGTGTCCTTTTCCCTGTGCTAAACCAATTGCATCAACATTTTCTTCAATATCTTAAAATGCATTGGCCCAAACTTTATGGTGCAAAACCACAAACTGTCATAATGAAGGAGAGATGTAGATGAACAGAACATGTCTGAAATGGGAAATATAAAGTACACATACTGTTGAGCACTTATCATAACGGAATCACTTGCACAGGCGCTATTACCTCCTTCTATGATAATCTGATGAAATTGTTGTGGCTGATGGAGGCAGTAATCATCACAGAGGAAGCACAAAGAAGGAGTCCGTTAATCTGTGCAGAACATGGCTCACACCTCCAGAGATTAGAAATGCCTCTCACTCTAAATCAGAGCTCTGTGTGCATACTGAGTGCCATTACCGGCTTTGTGGGGTTCTGCCCTTAGGGGCCCCACTCACGGGTGTATGCCAAGCTGCATGGCACACACACCACACACTGGCAGGAGGGTAAGAAGGAAAAAAAGACAAATCAATAGAGTAAATGATACTAAATGATATTAAGACTACAAACTCTATGTTGATTTGATAATAACATTAGCATTTTAGATTCATGCATCTAAAATATGGAATAGTCTTCCTGAAAATGTAAGACAGGTCTCTTCTCTGACAATGTAGAAATCCAGGTTAAAAACAGCTCTGTTCATACAACTGAGGGATTTTATCTTTACTCTTTTTAATGTACAGTGATTATTTATATAATTACTAATTAGTATATTCTTTTTTGTATGTTAATGCCTTGTGTGATTGTCTCTATCTTGTTTTGTTCAGCACTTGTTGCCTTGTGTATGAATTGTGCAATACAAATACTGTAAACTTACAAGGCCTTTAAATAATATCATCCATTAAAACAATGACAAGCTTTTGCTCAAGCAGAGACATACACCAACAGACATACAGGTGCAGGTCGTGTTCCAGCTCTGTCAAAGCGATATGCATGTGACGTGTTTGGTTTGAGTAGACACGAGACCGCTACTGAAACGCCGGCGCAAACAGCTGCATTTGTCAGTAGTGTGCGATGGTGTTCAGGCGGCGGCACAAGTACAGGATCAGAAATCAGAGAACATTTTCATCCCTGGGCTTAGGGACCTACTGAACTGCAGCTCCACATCCTCCTCTCGCCTTCTTGCTCTGAGCTGGCACGCTGCCGCACTTCTACAAATAAAATGCCCCCACAACTGCTCCCAACATTTGATTTGTTTACAAGGTGAAAGGAAGCAAAGCTCATTTGGCAACGCCGACTTTGGGTTTTTTGTGTTGCAATATGAAGCATTAATAAAAGCCGTTTCAGAAAGGCGGCTGTAGAAAGCAATAAAAATCTCTGGCACCTGGATACTTTTCTGTAAATTAAATTTAAGGCAATTGATTTCATTTGACTGAAAATATCTTTCACCTTTCAAAAGTATCAGGCGGAAATTGGACCCATTTTGTATTTGAGAGGTTGCAGAGTACAACAGTTGATTTTTTAAATCAAATTACACGAGTCAATTTCAACAATGTGAAATAGCTCATATACAAGCTGGCAGCAACACAGCCCGGCATAATGAGGTAAAATAGAGGGTAAATGAATCCAAATCAAGGGAGCCCTGGGATTGTAGCAGGGAGAACAATTAGCCCTCTCATCTGGCATACCAATCATAAACTGATGCACTGCACATGTACTGTAAAGTTCATTTTGGCAACTATACGCACTCAGCCAGTCAATCAAAGATCCCCTGCCATTCATTCATACATCCCTAACCTCTGGCTTAATCACCTCAAGCAGCCACAACACTCTCCTCCTACTGCTCAAACAAGTCTTATTCGTTATGCTGAGGACATTTCCTGCAACTTTCCATGACAGATGTATGGACCATAGTGATCCTCTTATCAAAAGAATGAAAAAAAAAGAAAGAAAGGAAAAAAACCTGAACCCAAACACCAATGGCTAAACATAAAAGAGTTGAGATATTTTAAAACTGACATCACTTCAAAGGCTTGAGCACATTCAAAGGGTATCACAGGAAGAGGTTCAAAAGCCTTCTGTTCACCTGTAATCCACTGCTAATGCTGCGTCCCCACAATGACATATCAACACACGCACACACACACACGCATGTACACACGCTTCCTCTGCCACGGTAATTTATGGACACAACTGTTGCAAGCCTGCTGGTAAGATTTCCCAATTTTCCTGAAACATTGTAGTTAGTTTGTTTGGTGTCCATTGCTTACAAAGGCTGCAGAGTATCGCGTCTCATTAGTATAAGTCTAGGTCTGTGTAGTTTAAAAACGGAATTTTCTGTGAGTAAATTTACTTCTTAAAACGTGCTTTGATTATTATTCCGATGGAACATGAATCATACCAAAGTCTTATCTTCTATCAAAGTAGAATTGGTTAGAGCTCTTGAATAAAACACTTGCAACCTGGATTCTCACAAGACCTTTACCTTTTTTTTCTTAAATTTTCTGTATTCTGTGTGTTTCTCATCAAGCGTGGGTGGGATTTATCATATTTTCTTATCTTATAACATCATAATGGCATTATTATTACAAACACATGTATTGACCCACTATACTGTACCTTATGCCAGACTGACTTTGGAATCTATAGTTTTTTTTGCTCGTTATGTGAAGGAAATCTCTGTCTGGAGAGAGAGGACAAGTGCCCAAAAATAACAATTGTAAACCGCTTTGTGACTCTGGTCTGTGAAAGTTGGTATATAAATAAAGATTACTTACTTACTTAAGGAAAGCATAGATCCAGCAGAGAGTGAAAACATTATAAACAAGAATACGTCTTTTTCTTTACCGGTTATTTTGCATAATACTTTGCTGATGCTGCACACAACTATACATGTGCTGTTTATTCTGCATCCCTTATAGCTGTGTTTAAAACCCAGGGGGCGAGTGGCTGGCCGCATCAGTGTCATTAGCAGCAGAAGTTCACAGGCTGAGCCCCGGTCTGCATCCGTCTGTGCCGTTTGCTGCGCTAACTCTTTCATCACTCTTCTCTTTGTCTTTGCTCCCACATTCTTTGAATTTATTGCCTCTGTAGTCGGTGTTGAAAGGTGTAGCTTTAAAATGCCAACCACCTTTTACTTCTAAATAAACTGCACTGTACTGTTCAAAGACACAACGCGGTGAAAAAGTTTCTTAAAGTTTCATGAAAAAGGTGTTTGTTGCAGCACAAACAAGTATTTAAGGCACCTCAGTGGGTGATATGTCTATGTGATGGAATCATATAAACAGCGTTCCTCTATAGTATGCAGCCATCAGCAGTATAATGGTAACAATGTATAGGAGATGAGACACAGAGGGCGAACAGCCGCGAGCAGACAGAACCAAAGTCACACATTTTGGCTGAGGAGCTGCAGTCGCTAAAGGAAAAATGAGTCTCATCTTTAAGCCGCTCAAATTTCCATTTCTATTTGATTGCTCCCTCAAAGTGCTGTGTATTAGTTTGGCACAGCGGGCAGAGCCAGTCCACTCTATAAAACAAATCTTTAAGCCATTTTGTTTCTGGGCATCTTCACTTCGACCCAAAAAAAAAAAACAGCAGATTGTGTGCGCAGGCAGGCAAAGGGAATTACATAACAAAAACAGAAACACTATATTCATCTTTGTGGAGTAATAAAGAAATATTTAAGGAGCCTCTAAAAGCAAAACAGTTCTGTCTCCAGATGATGCCGCTGGAATATAAATACAAAATAGCTTTGACAGAGTAAATATGTTTTAGGCCGTGTGTGAATTAAATACATAAAACATTATTGATTCCAAAGTTTCAACTAACCTTAATATGAGATTGGAGTCTAGTGTAATTGAATAAAACAGGTGAAAAGCGCAGGCACAAAACTTTAAATAATGTATTCTAATTATATAAAGAGATTCTAGTATTAAAAACAAGCAAACCTCGAGTGCTAATCCTTTAGTGCATTTCTTGCTGTCATGTTGGATTTATACCACATGTTTAGGAGCCGTTCTGGCAGTTCATTTCATAGCCCTAAACACTATCTGCGAGCGAAATGCTAAGGTCAAGAGGGATCCATAAATAATCCCTTGGACTGGGACTCTTCCACTAAGCGTTATTCAAAGCAGATCGATAGGATGCTGTGATTCAAACACAAAAACCTATTCTTTTGCTTATCTGCAAAGCTCTGCCCAGCACTTTCTGCTGATCAATTATTTAAATAGGCTTCACATGCTCCCACGTGTCAACAAAGCAGGGAAGTCAGATTTATTTTATGGGAACACTTGTGAGAGGTAATTCTTCATCTGTGTGGCCTTTAGCATTTCTTATTAAAATACGTGATTGTTCTGGTGGATTTATTTATTCATTGTGATAGCTCGTTAGTCAGATTAATGTAATGTACTCTCTTCTCTCTGGTAATAGCATGTTTGGGTACAAGACGCTATTACAGAAGAAACAAAGAGTAATGCACCCTGGAAAGACAAAGACAAAGAGTGTGTTCCTCAGACCCAAACAGAAGACATGTGATTATAGGCTTGTGGTAAATATTCACTAAGGTGCATGTTTTGGGTGATGGTGAAAACAATTGCCCAAACCATTGCCGGTTACCACTGTTACCATGGCTTGTTACCATGGCTTGTTACCATGGCTTGTTACCATGGCCTGTCACCTTGGCCTGATGGTGCAAGTGCCCAAACCATGGCCTGTTCCAGCCCCAGGATTCAGCCTGTGACCTTTTTGCTGTGAGGCATGAGTGCTACCCACTCAGCTATTGTGGTGATGAATAATGAGCCCAGATGAGCTGAAAGGGAGGTGGAGCCCAGACCCTTGTTATTGCAACTGCAATGTGGAAATGTTCTCTGATCATGAAAATAAATAAATAAACAAAACCAAACATGGTATTTACTGATGAACCCCTCAACAGACAACGTCACCATGCCTATGCCATATCATCTCTATGCCATATCAAACCAGGGACAGCTGTGGATACAGTAGTAGTTATTAACACCATGATAGCTTGTGTGAGTGTCCAAGCGCTTTGTATTTTATTGTTATTGTTATCATTATTGTTGTTATACAGTATGCACTACAAAACAAGAAAAAAAATATATATACAAACTGATGTTGCCATGTTCCATATTTCTATTGAACATAGCTGTGCTACTCGCTACAGCGGTTAGCACTTGTGCATGGAGTTTGCATGTTCTCTCTGTGTCTACGTAGGTTTCTTCCACGTTGTCTGGTTTCTACAACTAAATACAAGTACAGGTATATAAATCAAGTTTACCGTATATATAAAAAATCCATCACTTCCTTTTTCAACAAACTGTGTAGAATCATCTGTGCACATTCTCAAAACATTACTACTATAAAACTATGTTTTTATAATTTGAAGAGCGGTGGAGAGGAGCACTTCAAAGCTACTCGATTGCTTCTCACTATGAGCTAAGTAGGACACACCTTGACTCTGGGGAGACGCTGCCCGTCTCTGCGGCTATTTGAGGAACGACTTTACTCCCTCAGGTCTGATTCCTTAAGTCAACAACATTTGTGTAAAATCTAGGAGAGACTTATAGAAAATTACCAACCCTTAAGGAAAGAGAGGTATGAGGTGACATCTTTTCCTCGCTGTGTCAAAAAGAAGACAGCAATTGCAGATAAAGACTGTTTACAAAATGTTCTAATACTGGCGTTTTGAGATGATGGGGATCTCGTGTTTGATCACAGTCCTAAGGCAGTTTTTCACATCTATTGCTGCACTACAAACTGTGTGATGGAAAATGCATTTGCTGTGCTCTGATTACAGATTATTACAACCCAATGAACAAACATTTGTCTTGTCAACATCTCCAGTGCGAGCCTCTTCCTGGGGATTGTGAACCTTTTTGAATTACACGGTGTTATTTTTCATGTATGTCAAAAAGTCGCCTGCATATGATTGAATGTGGACCAGACATCCTGTTGGCTGCTAGTAATCTCACATTGACCTATAAACATTGCTCCGGTTGAAGCTTTGTATAATCACCTTATTACTAAACATGCGCTTTCTCCATAAGAAAACAAAAATGAAGATTGATTGCAAAACTTCACATTCCCTTATTAAAACTGACAGCTTTTCCATAGAGTGTTTCCATAGTGGTGGTACCCTTTATTTCTATGAATTGCTTATTTTCTAAACCATTCAAATGTGTTAATGTTAATTGTGAAAACAAATTGTAGAAATTCTGAAATTGCATCTAATAACATATAAATTATGGCCTTGAAGTGATGCATAGATTCTGTCATGGTATACAGTATACAGTATGTATCACCTGTATTATAGCACAAGTTATGCACAATGAAAACAGATTTGGTATTTCCAACATTTTTATTGTGCTTTGGGTTGATCCAAAAATAACACATTCATTTTCCTATTTTTTCCATTTTATTTTGGAGGAAGATTTGACAATTCAGCCCACTTTTATAAAAGGTTGAAAAGAAAGATCCAAAACAGATGCATTTTAATTGGATGTGTTCAAATAGCTTGGAAGTACATGTTTTTACTTTGGCAGAGGATGCTCGGTTATTCCTGCAATATTTATAATCTATAATTTAATTATTATAATACATTGGGTCCAGATCAGAGCGGAGAGGATTTATGGAACCAAGGGAATCTAGTAAAAATCCACTGGAGCAATGCAAACTTTTAGAAAAATGCTAACGAAGCATTTAGCATTTTACTTTGGACGAGAGCAGAGAAAATAGTCCGATCCATCTCTACTGTTGTGACCTGTCCTGCTTTTCTTGTAGCACAAATGTACTTTGTTGCCTCGTTGGCGCTAAGTACTCGGCTTGGTCAGAACTTTTACTTTTTGTACATGTTTCTAGTGGCACCCAGAGGAAACCTACACAGATTGGGTTCAAACCCAGGGTCTTCTTGGTGAGAAGCTAGAGTGTTAACCACTGTGTCACTAAAACAACAACTGAAGCCACAGTTGCCCTATGACAGACTGATGTAAGCAAGGCAGCGCGTCTGTGCCATTCACTCACACACAAGTCTAGAGCAGGGGTTCCCAAAGTTTTTAGCCCGCGACCCCCATCATAAATGCCCTGCTAACCCGCGACCCCCGCCCCCCCCAACAGCCCTTCCGTCACATGAAATGAGCATGTATTTCCTTGATACGGAGTAACGCTTTCTAGAGACTCACGCCACTACCGAGCTGCACTGTCCAGCCCACAAAAGGAGGCTTGCAT
Source organism: Knipowitschia caucasica (assembly GCA_964034765.1). Lineage (NCBI taxonomy): Eukaryota > Metazoa > Chordata > Actinopteri > Gobiiformes > Gobiidae > Knipowitschia > Knipowitschia caucasica. The sequence goes on from OZ035832.1 coordinate 11,814,987, forward strand.
ATTTTTACTCATGTAGTGACACAGTGATGGGCTTGGTGGGCTCCCTCCTCAGCAGAAGTGGAGCGCATTTCTTGCGGCTCGCCCTCACTGTTCTCCTACCGCGGTAAAGTGGGCCGGCTTTCCGGAGTCAGCGGTAAAGAGGTCCGCACATTAAAAGCGGGCGGCCGCTTTCTGCTGTTACTTTATGCGGTTCATCCCCGCGACTTCTCTTTCCAAAGTTAGTCAGTAAAGGCATAAACCGGCCACCCGCTTTTAATGTGCGGACCTCTTTACCTTTGACTCCGAAAAGCCGGGCCTCTTTAACGCGCTGTTCTACCGCTGTCCTCCCTCCCTCCTCTGCCCTCTCTCCCCCTCTGCCCTCTCTCTCTCCTCTGCCCTCCCTCCCTCTCTCCTCCTCTGCCCTCTCTCCCTCCGCTGCCCTCTCTCCCTCCTCTGCCCTCTCTCTCTCCTCTGCCCTCTCTCCTCCTCTGCCCTCTCTCCTCCTCTGCCCTCTCTCCCTCCTCTGCCTCTCTCTCTCCTCTGCCCTCTCCCTCCGCTGCCCTCTCTCCCTCCGCTGCCCCTTCCCCTCCTTTGCCCTCTCTCCCTCTCTTCGCACCATCAGCCTGACCCCTGATACAAGTGACTTTTCTCCCCCTCCGGGTTTTTCTGTTGTGGATATTAACCACGTTTCATTTTAAAGCAGGTATTATTTATTTGTAGCCTCCAAACACCTTTAGTTTTAGCAAACAACAGCAGGACACGCTTTGTCGCTGCGCATGATGTGAGCTGTGTTACGTGATGATTTTGATTGACCTGCAATGACTGGGACAAAATTACTAACGTTATTAAAATATATTATAGTCTCCAAACACAATTTAACAAGTAGTCCTTTTGAATCAAATCAAATGCTAAATAAATATTTAAGGACTTTATATTTGCTCAAAAAAAAAAAATCTTTTTTGTTTGTTTGTGTGGAAATCATCTTGCGACCCCCCCCAGGGGTTCCCGCGACCCCCCGGGGGGTCGGGACCCCCACTTTGGGAACCACTGGTCTAGAGTATGGCACATCTGTGGCAGGTCTCCCATCACAGTGTGAGGACCAGGCTTTCACCTGTAGGGGCAGCCACAATAGACATACATGCAACTTGTTTAGGTGAATACTGCGCAGGTACAGCTCTAACTGATGCAATATTGGGTAATCTAAACAATTTCGGCCTAACCAATTATTAACCAACAATGTGTGAATTAAATAGAAAAACATAATGGCTATATTACCCTGAATGCAAACGTTATAAATATGTCTGAAACAATAGCCACATATAATCCCTAATAAACCACACGCAAATACACCCACATTATGACCTTTATACTCATAGGCATTGTGAATATTGGTTCACATTGATTTGACACAGAAAAGGGCAGTGAGTGTTGGAGGAAGTGGCGGCGTCTGCTTGTGGCCCGAGCCATGCACACGAGCCAAGCTTCATAAAGTAATGTGTTCACTTTAGTGTGGAGGAGCTGGACGGCCGGCAGCCCACAGAAAACACCTTGGAAAGAATTGCTTGTTCTAGCGGTTGGTTAGGCAGTGATGCTCAACATTAGCGGCTGACATCACAAAATGCACTTGAGCTAAATGGGAGCAAATCCCTGCGCCAGGTCCCATAATGTTGTGGCTCGCCTCCAGGGAGCACTGGGAGTGTTTTAGCAGAAAATGAAACTCATTATTAAGTCAGGTAAAAATGTATTGTCCATTAACTTCAGACCATGTACAGTGTGATGTCCAACAAGTACAAGTCTTTACAAAGAAAACCCTCCCTGAGTATGTTTTTTCAGAGCACATAATAAGCAATATGTGTGTATGTCTTTATTTATATCCAGAGATTTTTTTTTTTTTTCCCCAAATGATGTGAAACTGACACATAATAATAAAATTCCTGATCTCTTGTGGCCGGAGCAACAACACTCACTGTTTGATTGATCGGTCCAGCTGCTTGTTGTCTTGCTACGACACTAAACCATCCATTGACACAATACAATATTCTACAATTAACAAGTAATAAAAGCGTGAGAGGAAAGTCAAATCAAAAGTCTGTTGGAGGATTACTTATGGTACAGTAATGTAAACAGCTTAAAAAAGGGTACTTCCAAACTTAAATTCTTACAACCTCCTTGTTTACATGTAAAGTTCATATTTGTATCACATATTTGCCCTTTGACAATATATTTAGTGGTAAAACACATGCCTATCCGTCTCTTGATATTAGTTTGACATTACTTTTTCCTTGTAAGCAGCCCTTTTTAAATGTGAAAGGCCATGTGTGAAAAATAGTAGATTGTACAATGCACCTGCTGCATCCAATAGAATTTGGGCTGTGCCAGTAATCAAAAATATATAAAACTCTGACCATAGGGCTTATCATAGTCAGCTCTAAACTCATTGTTTTGGAGAAAGACATGAGCCAGTGGCAGAGAGCCGTTTTTATGTCTTTCATCATTTATCATTAGGTTTAAATACATTTATATTTCTAAATAGGAACAGGTTAAATTAATGGACATTTCTGTAAAAGCACCAGATTTAGCCATAAGGTTAATTTGCATCTGTAGTCCTTGGGGGTTGCCTTGTCACCCTAAAAAGTAACCCCAGAAAATACTATTTACAGCTATGCTCATGGACACACATAGACAGCTGACAAAACTCCATGTTAACAGACAGCTGTATGAATGGTTTTGTCTGCTTCCTGTTCAGAAGTATTTATTGGAGTGAGTCAAACATTAAACTATCTAAAAAAAAAAAAATCCCAGGTAGAATGAATAAAATATACAGAGATACAACCTGGAATTCTGAGAGTAACATCTCCATATCTCTGCAGAGACACCCTCCCATAAAAGTTACAGAGTGGATTGTTCTGTGTTGAATGGGTGAGAGGGGGTTGGAATAATATGAGAGTCTATGTATTTTGGAAAATGTGTTTGAAATAAATAAGCTAACTTAACTTATCATCCACCTTTGCTTTATGAATGTGAAAAAATATTTAATTCCCATCCATTTATCCCCTGAAACAAACCGCAAATTAGACACAGGTTAAAGTTAGCAACACATATGAAGCTTCACACAAACAATGCATTACCATAAAACAAAAACAATTCCTCCTTTGCGATAAACACGCAGCAACACAACGGTAGAGAGAGCCGTGAGAGCAGTGCCGCCATCTGCAAGACAACAACTTATGCAAAACAATAATTCCCACAGGATTCATCTCACACCGCCACTTTGAACTGAGAAATTCATTTCAAAGATGAGAGCAAGGTTTTACTGCAGGCCATGCGAGGCAAAGGGCGACAATAACAAAGCTGCAGGACTGAAGCGCCTGAACTTCGCTGATCCCACATTAGAACGAATGAAATAAACACAAACTATATTCGGGCTCACTAACAGCACTAATTTTTAAATTGTCTGCCATTAGTGATTATTCTCGCATGCACAATTGAAATATTATGAGTTATTGAATACACTTGTGTGTCATTACTTGGATGCATGTTTAAATATGCAAAGAGAGAGCATATAAGTGCATTCATTACTCATATTTTCTTTCAAGTGTTGGTATCTTGGTTTGGTCAGAAGATTAAAATGGAAGTGTTTTAATCTTCTCAGCGATTAATGAGCTTATAATAATTGTATGGACGTGATCACTTATGTAAGGAAAGGTTTAGCAAAACAGCCTAATACATTTATAGCTTGAGGATGTTTTCGTCTTTAGTAAATCAGAATTCTTTGATTGCCATTGTAATAGGAAGTACAAACTAGGAATTTGCTTTGGTATATGTTGCAAATAAGGTATAAAAAAGTAAACGCATATATACATTTAAATAAAAGGCATGCATAATTTTTTTTTTAAATGTATATAGATACAAAGACATTTAACTAAACATTTGACAAAGGGTATGATAGCATAAGGAGGCAGGAGTTAGTTTATTTTTTATTTTTAATGGGAAGCATTTCATTTCAAATTTTAAAAAGTGATTCCACACTTTCCTAATGCACTTGTTTTGTTTTCAAACGCTGTTCACAAAGGCCAGAGGGAATATTTGCCATCACAATAATACATAATATATACTTGAATATTACATGTCTGGGGTGGATGAAAAAGGCACACCGCAGTTTCATCTATCCACAAATCCAATGTGATGACAAGGAAAGTGTAACTAAGTAAAAACACTGAGGACTAGTCCCTACAGCCGACCCAAGCCTCTCATCAAGCCAGAGCTGATGGTGTTCCCTGATTAAGCTCAATGACAAACACTCAAGCTTCTCAAGAGGAGAGACTCTGCAGGGAGACGTGCGCCTGCCTACATCTCACTCGCTCGTTAGTTATTTAATCATTTTACATTGCAGGTAAAAAACACTTAAAAGAATAGAATAGAAATGGAATTCTCTGCATAAAAAGATCTCACTAAATAGAAACATACTATAAACGGTCCTTGCAACTGGAATGGTGCCGTACATGACCGGGTAGAGTTCAAACTGTGAGGGCAGGGAATGCTTGAGGCGGCGCTGCCACGGAAACCTTGTCTAATACTTCCCTTCAGCTTCAGCACTGAGATATTTTCCCCTGTTGGCTTCTAATTCAATGGATGACCCCTCGCCAGAGAGTTTTAAACGTCTCGAGGCAAAAATCCAGCAGCTTTAGGTCTGGCCAATGACAGAAGAGCCTCAGAAGCAAGAGCAAGACAGCATGCCCCCGGCTAACCACAGAGCTTTGGTCAGCCCGCGAGGATGAACTTCTGCTGCGGCCAACCAAGCAACAAGCTGCTCCCACATTATTTTCATTTCACAGAGAAACTCTGTCTTCTCCAATCAGCCACACATGCTGCACAGGGCCCAGCTGAACGACAGGGGGGCATTATTATGCACTGTTTAGCTGACATCAACACAGACCAGAGCGCGCTCTATAGGAAACAGGGGCCGTATTCCTAAAGATTCTTAGTGCTAAAAGTTGCTCCTAGTGGCCAAATTCTAAGAATTTTCTTAGAATCTTGACCAACTCTTAGAATTTCCCCTAAAAGTGAGGAGTAGCTCCTAGTTAAGATAAAAGCTATTCCTAAAAAATCCTAGCTCTTAAGAGTGCTCTTAAGGGGAGATCCCTTAAGAGTTGAGAGGAGGACTTTTAGCGACTTAAAAGTTCCCTAAGAGCACAAAATGGTGGACGGTGGAGACAGGAGAAATATTCTATACACTGGATGACAGTGAATCAGTGAAACGCTACAGATTCAAGCAGGAATCATGTTTGTGGTATATTTAAAAGTCAATCATGTGACCAGCTTCTCATTGGCTGGTCAGCAATAACACCTCATCCATTTTACCCTTGTTACACAAAAGTAAGTAGAAATGGTAAAAGTTGAAAGAGAGGAAAAAGTGGTCCTAAATTGTCACACATTCAGTACAAATGAATGAATACTTTATTTTGAGCCATGGCAAACAAGAAAAAAAAGGACAAAACAAACAAAACAACAACAGAATAGAAGTACAAATATACAGTTTTGTTTTATTAACAACAATCCAGCTCAAAAAGGAGTGGGAGAGGATAAGACTTTTAAGCTCCCTTGTACTTGATTTGTACATTGTATGTATAATATGTTTATATTAATATTGTTTCCTTAATTCCTTATAAGTCTATACATATCACAGCCTTTACTAATCCTAACGTTATCATTATCATCATTTATCCATATAATATTTATAATAATAATTTTCTTTATCATGTATATTATATATAGAGTAATATTTAAATTATATGTATATATATAATATATATATATATATATATATATATATATATATATAAAATTATAAGTGCTCATGATATATACGTATTATGTGTGATAAATTGGTGCTGAGCAAGCTCTGATGATGGTGTATAAGTCTAACTTTACTATTCACAGTATTTATGTACCATTGATATATCTGACTTTATAGCTTTTGGTTATTATTTACAATAACACAGTGTTCCTAAGATTAGATTCCATGATTGAGTTTGTCCATTTTAGGGCCCTTATTTTGCCTATTATCATCAAAAACATGTTTGTTCTAACTTTTAGGATCAACCAATCACAGCGTCTGAAATGATGACTCATACCTAGCAACGGGGTCGGCCACGCCTCCTCACTAAGATAAAAGTTGTTGTCAATTCCTTGCTCAGAGTTCTCTAAGAGTGTTCTGGAATAACTTTTAAGCTAAGACTCCTAGCTAGGAGTTTTTAGGTTAAGATAAGAGCTCTCTGAGAGGGCTCTCAGAATCTTTAGGAATACGGCCCCTGGTCTTTAATACTGGGTCTGCCAATAATACTGTAAATTGTGTGTAATTTCCATAATATGCAAATTAAATTACTTCATTTAGTGTGGATGTTTGTGCAAAATGTTTAATTAATAATGCCACTTGAGTCATAAGTTGACCCATTGCTTGTCTGAGAATACTGATGGTAAGTGACATCACCTCCATGGAGACCAGCAGGTGCTGGATCCTGCAGGTCTTTTGCATTTACAACTCATTATGGTAAATATTTCATAAATGTTCTAAATAATCTTCTGGTTCAGGAGATTGTGGGATTATTCTCAGTTGTGGTCCCTAGATCAGACAGGCCTATTGCCAGACACAGTATGAAGCAGGTTGGCATAAAAACACTGCAAACCACCATGAAACTGATTAACTATGGAGACTTCTTATGGAAAAAAGAGCAGCTGACACACTATAAATACATGTTTGAAAAACTCAGAAATAGGTATTATGATTACAAAGATAGTCTCTACATTGATGTATAGCATAGAACTTGATAATTAAGAACAATAGAATAATAATAATAATAATCATACATTTTATTGATATTACACTTTACATTTCCAAGAATCATATAGTGCTAAATATATATATGAATGTCTTGGCACGCATACAGGGTAGTTGTGGTATAATGGTTAGGCTTATGTGGTTCAGCCTAAACCCTATAATAGAAGTCATATATCTTAAGTATTTATATATAGCATTTTATTTTTAAACAACCACAGTTGACCAAAGTGCTTAACTCACAGTGAAGGGATACATCATACAATAAAACATCAACATCAGAAAAGGCTTCATCTGAAAAACTGAAATAAAAAATATCTATCAACATTTCTCTGACTAGATTATATATTTTCAAACTGAATGTACTACTTCTACCACTACTACTACTACGACTACTACTACCACTGCTACTAGCTTGTTTTGAATGACTTTAGTGTGTTTAGTGTGAATGTTGATCAGCACTGTATAAAAAGTAACATGAAATAGCCCCAAAAATCTACAATTCCATACATTTTCGTCAGTCTCGTTGCCTTCTAGTGTTACTAATTGCTACCTTCTCGATGAGGGATTTTTGGTGGTCGTTGGATTGAGGCAAGCTTATTTGGTAATTGGATATGCATGCAAGAGAGTGAATAATAGATCTTAAGAAGTGGAGGACTGCTTTGCATACGAGAAGAAGCTTTTTGCATCGTGCATGGAGCACACTTGAACGGGCTGGTCATTTGTCTGACAGATGAATTAGCTTTTGTATTTGTGTGATGTATGACATGCGGACAACACCTGCTTCATGATTAAAAGGCCCCACTGTAATGCAGCTAAAAGGGCTCACCTTATGTTTACTAATAACAGTCCATGCTCCATCTGCTTCTCTGCCACATGTTGGATCTTTTTAGGGGGACATTAGAGCAGTGATTAGGCCTGATTAAGCATTTCCTCTGTGTGCTCGTCATGGCACACATCACATGACATGTACCCTCTGTCTCAGTGTGGGCTATAGCTGGAGGGAGCTTGCCCTCCAGTAACGCCATTATCAGACACATTTAAAGATGTTAACAAAGAAGACATTAGAAAGCATGAGGCTGACAGCTGGCGCGATTGTAACCGAGCAGAACAGCAGTAGCGATGTTAGTCAGAGGGAGACGCTGCCAAAAGACACAATATGCTCCCAAAACTCCTCTACATGGACTATTTACAGCAGTGCTTCAGCAACAAAAAACAATTTACACCAAATATGAATTTAACGTAACATAGGCGTAACGTAGGCAGGAGACGCGAGTAGAAAGCATTCAACTTACACCAGAGTCACTCATCCTATGCTTATTTTTTGAAAAATAGAACTTCTTATATGCACGTATTTCAATGCTGTTGGAAATGGTCAGGGCCGCAATGAAAAGCTCTTCTTGGATAAGCCTGTGCACCAATGTTTACACGCTGGAGAAAAAATGTGATCCAATGTATGGTTTTCATAGAATTCATGAACGCTCCTTAGAAATCACCCCCGGGCACAAGCACGGTACAATATTTTACCTATTCAAAAATGTCCTTATTTTATAATGATAACTTTCTTTGCTTATACTAAAAAACTCTTCTGATCCATCGTTTTAATGTTCCCCACAGTTTTAACAGGAGACATTAGTATTGAAAAAGAAAGAAAAGTGAACTAGTTGAGACCTTACTACACTGAATCTGAGAAGGCTAACTGTTATTGGGTCAATTATGGTCAGTGTACGTATAGGGTCAGGTAACCACAACGCTTGATCATTTGCTGTGAATCACTGCTTTGGCACAGCTTTCACTTTATCTTTATATTAGTTCAGCCGGCAGTGTTGCCAGGAGCAGTCAGCAGTGAGTGCCGCCAGGGCAGACTGCACATTTGTCATCATTGTCTGCAGCAGGCGACAAAAACACTGTTAACAATAGCTGTGTGTTGACAAGCAGTGAGCACCCGCACATGTCACATCCGGTGTAAGGTCAGGAACAGCAGCAGGGTCATGCAAAAGCAACACAATTTGAGTTGATAGCTATCATTTCATTTAATATGCATATATTTGTACAGTATTATGACTGTACAAATACATGGAAGAAAATGTTACTAAACTCCTCTGAAAAACCAGATTCAGAACAGTAAGGGCAAACATGGGAAATGTTGTATCACACATGACTGTCATTCATCACATGATGACCTCTGCCAAGTGCCCGAGCCCCATCCTCTGAGTGCAGCTAAGATGGATGCCTTATTAGAGTCCTTTATTAGTGTACTTTAGCCGGGAGATAAACTTTGTAATTAATGTCTCGGTTTGAGTATATCTCATTTATTTCAATCGGATAAAGGTGACTCTTCCGGCCGACCGAAGAACAATGGCCATCGTATGAGACAGCAGGCTGGCAGCAGAGCGGAGCCTAGGAATGCTGAATAACAATCCCATCATCCATCATGGTATGGAGAGAGTGGCCACACTGTGTTCACCCTGAGGAGCAGCTCCAAGGAGCCGTTCACAACCATGAAGAATGGACACTTTTTCAATTCATACGCAATATACTGGTCTTCAAAGACCAAATAATAAGAATCATATCCTGCCTTTTCCACAGTTAGCAGATTTAGAACATAAGACATGGTTCCTCTTCACCCCTGCTCAGAATCAGACAGTCCAGTGAAAGTGTGCATCATTAAAATCAAGCCTGATGAAAGACATCATGATGAGCTCCACCAGAGCTGGACTCCACTCTACTGTAATGATAGTCATAGTAATTTTCCTCTCAGCTGGCCCCTCCTGTTTACTTAACCTTTCTGCGGTTCTCATTAGCTCCCCAACGCCAGCCCGATGTTGGGTTGCCAAGGGCAAACACAATAGGCAGATGGAGTTGAGCTCAGACCCTCATTTAACTGGGCTGAGGTCAGCTTGATGTCCTGCAGGTCCCAACTCCGCTTGGACTCCAACCTTGTCATTACATTAGCTTCTCTGCAGAATCCACCAATGGCAACTGTTATATTCTCATTTATGGAGAGGAGCAGACATAATTCATGCATTTGAAGGGGAGCCCTTGTGCTAACTTAAAGATGCATATAGAATTACATTTATCTTTCTACTAACAGACTTTGGTGTTCTTACAGGACAGGAGAAAATGCAATGCCAGCTTTAGACTAATGGCACAAGCAGCCATTCAGCTCCTGTTTTGTGTGCTGTGGCCAAACAACAACTTGGAACGTAGCCACACTGATACAGTAGGCTCTGTAAACTCATGGCTATTATTAATCCAGAAAGACAGCAGTCTGATTACACAGCCGAAAAAGTACCTAAACTGATGCACAAAAATGAGCCCTTCCCATCTGTGAGAAAAACAGTGTGGAACTGTTCGGAGTGGTGATAAAAAACACACGGTGTTTTTTATCACCGGCACGGTGGCTGAGTGGATAGCACTCTCGCCTCTCAGCAAGAAGGTCCTGGGTTCGAATCCCAGTCGGACCAGGGCCTTTCTGAGTGGAGTTTGCATGTTCTCCCCGTGTCTGCGTAGGTTTCCTCCGGGTACTCCGGTTTCCCCTACCACTAAAAATATGTACAATAGGTCTGGCATGCGCCTCCTATACTGGCGACGCCGCTCCCATCTCTGTGTGGAGCGAGAGACAAATGCCCTAAAAATAACAACTGTAAACCGCTTTGAGACTCAGATGTGCAGTGAAAAGGCGGTATATAAATAAAGATTACCTACTTACCTACACCCTAAAGTGACAACCAGTCTATTGGATGGGCTTTGAACAATTACATTTATGTGTAGGTATTGATGTATTTTAATCATTGTATTCAGATTCAGACAAAACGTGAACTATTACTGTAACTTTTTTTCTCTAATACTAATACTAATACTGATGCTTCCAATCATGTTGTTTGCTTTATCCATGTGCGCCGCTGTGTGTCCCTTTTTATTAGCTCATGTTGCTCCGACAGAGCACGACACAGACCCCACACATATGGACCTCACTGTCAACTGTATTTTCAATTTGAATACAGCATTTGAAAAAATAAACAATGGATTGTATGTCAACCTTGTACTTTGAAGTATTTCATTTTGTCTCTCAATTTGACTTTACATTAGTCTACCACTTTGTGCTGATCTTTCATCAAAGATACGGAAGGGGAACACATTAAATATAAGATACATGATTAGACAGAAAACCATATAATAATAACATGAGTAGTATTTGCTATAAATAATTCCCATGCATTTACATAATGTAAAGTGCTGAATCAGTGAAGCTCTCCCTGTAGTCTAGTTAAAGCAGATGGAGCTTAATGTCAGCATGAGCAGGAAGTTCTTCTCCAAAGCCCAACCTACTCTGGTTTAGGTCCCACTGGTTATTTGAAATGCTTACAAGAAGGTCACGCCTGCCATGTCAGAGTAAACATGAGGTCTACTATAGCAGCGCATTCACTCTGCAATGCTCTCAGCAGGAAACCAAGCATTTGCTTTTGTTTAAGTGGGCTCATGTCCAGCCAGTTAAATGAGGGAAAGTACATGGACAGAATGACAGGTGAAAGAATTGTTGTTTTAGACATAGAAAATCAATGTAAAGCAAGGTCACCAAAAACTTGCATGTAAGGTATACAGACAAGGGCAAAGCGTCACTGTTTGAACATGGCCTGTTGTTCCCCTGCTCCATCCCTGTTGTATAAACCATTACACTGCACTGGCTCTTTAGTTCTACTCACACTCGCTTCTATTTCCACTATAACTGGTGCTGTGTGGTGATTTTTCCCGTCTATGGTGGTTATGGGCGTTTCCAAAGAGGAAACACTGCTTTCTTCATTATTTTGTGTCTCAAAAGGGTTCAGCTCAACTGGACCAAAACACAGCTACATAATACTACATTTACTTTGCTCTGGTAAAGTGGCGGCATTGGCATCAGGGCAGCTGTAGCTACAGTAGTAGTTTACCAACACCATGTATGGAGTGAAGGAAGAATGCCAGATGTAATGCTTGAACTGGGGGGACATTTCCCTTCTTGTCTAATGTAAGATTATCTACATTAATTAAAGCAGTTAATAGTAGGTGTGACACTTGAAGCAGATTGGACACATTTATGCAATTCTGTGATCATTTTGAATGTGCTTTTGTCTGTAAACAACTGTGCTTAAAGCCTCTGTTAAAAGTAAAAACAACTAACTTTAGTTGTAGCAAGTAAGTAGTCAAATTACTCTCTATTTTATTCTCAGGGCACATCACTCGTGTTTGCAAATGAAAAGAATAGTTTACTGAAAAGCCTTCATAAAATGTGAGTCTCATGCGTTTGTTGCCCCTCGGGAGAACCAGAGGTGGGTGTTTCCTCAGTTGCCAACTATCTCTATTCTGAGTTTGTTTGATAAAACAGATGTCTCAAGAACGTGTCATATAACCTCGGCTTTCTCAAATATTTTTTATCTTTTGAAATGTATCGGTTTTCTATACCCCTAGAAGAGAGCAACTTGTCAGAAGCAGTGTTGGCCACAGCATTGCATCCTCAGAGACCCATCTCCAGATGACTACTCAAGCAAGAGGACTTTTACCTATGATGCAGGTTTTTAGTGGTAGGGTAAGAGAGGCCCTGTTCCAACCAGAATTTGAACTCTGGACCTTCTTGCCCAGAAGCAACACTGGTATGACAAAAGGGCAATCAGGAGCTGTGGTGGGTCCCTGGGAGGTAGATGTAGGGGCATCATCCACCAGCTTTCTGCATATAGTAAATTACTTCTGTGCAAAATCAGTGTAAAACTTTTCATTAATTTAGTAGCACAAAGAAAGCCTCTCTATCAGTATCTTGAGAGAAAGGCCAATGAAGGACATTGTATTTTGATTCTATGGGAATATTCATATTTCTTCAATACCTTCTCTGTGGTGTTCATCTAATAGTGAAAACTGGATATGTTGGAGCCACATAGAAAAACAGCCACACTAAATGGCTCCCAATTTATATGAACTAAAAGGTTTCTGACTTTCATACCATCTGGTGACCTCGTCCAAGCAACTTCTCTCATTTCTCCAGAGGCATCCATGCAAAATAGCACCTCATCCTCGATGATTGCTTATATTGCTTAGATGTGGGTGTCCTTCAGATTTATAGGTCACCTGCCCTCTATTGCCTTTACATTTTTCATTTTTTTTTGCAAATGCTTTATCTCAAATGCAAAATAGGACATGACGGTATACAGTGGGGCAAAAAAGTATTTAGTCAGCCACCGATTGTGCAAGTTCTCCCACTTAAAATAATGACAGAGGTCTGTAATTTTCATCATAGGCACACTTCAACTGTGAGAGACAGAATGTGAAAAAAAAATCCAAGAATTCACATTGTAGGACTTTTAAAGATTTTGTTATTATTAAATTATGGTGGAAAATAAGTATTTGGTCAAAAACAAAAATTCAAATCAATACTTTGTAATATAACCTTTGTTGGCAATAACAGAGGTCCAACGATTACTATAGGTCTTTACCAGGTTTGCACACACAGTAGCTGGTATTTTGGCCCATTCCCTCATGCAGATCTTCTCGAGAGCAGTGATGTTTTGGGGCTGTCGCCGAGCAACACAGACTTTCAACTCCCTCCACAGATTTTCAATGGGGTTGAGGTCAGGAGACTGGCTAGGCCACTACAGGACTTTCAAATGCTTCTTACGGAGCCACTCCTTCGTTGCCCGGGCGGTGTTTGGGATCATTGTCATGCTGGAAGACCCAGCCACGTTTCATCTTCAAAGCTCTCACTGATGGAAGGAGGTTGTGGCTCAAAATCTCAAAATACATGGCCCATTCATTCTTTCCTTAACACGGATCAGTCGTCCTGTCCCCTTTACAGAAAAACAGCCCCAAAAGCAAGACGTTTCCACCCCCATGCTTCACAGTAGGTATGGTGTTCTTGGGATGCAACTCAGTATCCAAACACGACGAGTTGAGTTTATACCAAACAGTTCTACTTTGGTTTCTTCTGACCACATGACATTCTCCCAATCCTCTGCTGTATCATCCATGTGCTCTCTGGCAAACTTCAGACGGGCCTGGACATGCACTGGCTTCAGCAGGGGGACACGTCTGGCACTGCAGGATTTGATTCCCTGTCGTCGTAGTATGTTACTGATGGTAACCTTTGTTACTTTGGTCCCAGCTCTCTGCAGGTCATTCACCAGGTCCCCCCGTGTGTAGTGATGTGCTGAGCGTGCCGGGTCTTCGAAGCGTGTACCGAGTAAAAAAGGGGCATATTTTTTGAAGCATGGTGTGTTGGTGACGTATGTGGTGACGTTCGAAGCCTCGCGTAGCGGCCGCACCACGTGACGGTTCATATAGTGCTTCATATAGTTTGGAGAGTGCATTGCTTTGACAGGTGCTTTGTGATCCACGGCTGTACCATAGACTGTATTGGCTGTCCCCGTCTGCCTCTGTGTGCGTACGTGTGTGTGCGTGATGTGGAGCAGTCCTGTCCTAAGTATAGAGAAACTACTTCATATGAAATACAATTAAAAACGTTTCACTTTAGTAAAACCTCATATATCAAGGCTTCAAGTTATCAGTAATAATACGCTGGATAATACATTTCACAACAGCTGTGTGGCGCAGTCGGTCTATGACGGACTCCAAAATAGAAGATATAGCGTTCGAATCCCGGTCTACCCATAATAAATTTTGTGTTGCAAAGTAAATGTATTTATTTATTGGGAATAAATGGTTTGTTGTGTTTAATTAATCCACCTCTTGGTAGTTTTTCCTCCATTAATCACTTTCTGTAGAGCTGTATTACTTTGGATGTGTTTGTTGTATCAACACAATTGACTGAAAGACTCAAATAGTTCATAGTTCATGAAGCATCATTTCAAACACAACACGTTAGACCATAGATTGTAAATATACATTTTAACATTAGATCTCACCATTCATTGTAAGCACTTAAGAGTGTTATGTATTTTTTTGTCCACATGATGGCGTAGTGGAGCATGATTCACCTCGAGCCTTCGACTCATGGGCCGAGTAATAGGCTGCGATCCCTCAAGGCTTCATGGGGCTTCATATTGCCATCACTACCCGTGTGGTTCTGGGATTTTTGATCACCATTCTAATGATCATTTTGACCCCATGGGATGAGATCTTGCGATCGAGGGAGATTATTAGTGGTCTTGTATGTCTTCCATTTTCTGATAATTGCTCCCACAGTTGATTTGTTCACACCAAGCTGCTTGCCTATTGTAGATTCACTCTTCCCAGTCTGGTGCAGGTCTACAATTCTTTTCCTGGTGTCCTTCGACAGCTCTTTGGTCTTGGCCATAGTGGAGTTTGGAGTCTGACTGTTTGAGGCTGTGGACAGGTGTCTTTTATACAGGTAACGAGTGGAGGACAGAAGAGCTTCTTAAAGAAGAAGTTACAGGTCTGTGAGAGCCAGAGATCTTCCTTGTTTGAAGTGACCAAATTCTTATTTTCCACCATGATTTACAAATACTTTTAAAAATTCCTACAATGTGAATTCCTGGATTTTTTTTTCCACATTCTGTCTCTCACAGTTGAAGTGTCCCTATGATGAAAATTACAGACCTCTGTCATTATTT
This sequence comes from Knipowitschia caucasica, assembly GCA_964034765.1. Taxonomy (NCBI): domain Eukaryota; kingdom Metazoa; phylum Chordata; class Actinopteri; order Gobiiformes; family Gobiidae; genus Knipowitschia; species Knipowitschia caucasica. The sequence continues at coordinate 11,830,359 of OZ035832.1, forward strand.
AAAGTGGGAGAACTTGCACAATCTGTGGCTGACTAAATACTTTTTTGCCCCACTGTACTTATATTCATCCCAACAAATTTAATTTATCATGTTTTGCCTAAAGACAGCAAGATAATCATACAAAATGCTTGCACCGAGGCTGGAGGGTCGCATCACCTCCAAATATTAATAATGTGTTTCCTGAAATTCCTGAGAATGTTGCCCATTTTGAGGTATATCTCAAGACTACAGACAAGGCAAACAAACTCATCACATAGAGGAGGTAATGAGGGAACACATACAATTAAGCAATTTAAGAACATTTTCCCTTAATTTCTTACTTTGCACAGCTTGGAGTATATTTAGTCCAAAAAAGACACAACAGATCCATGTACACACAGTCTTTGAAACAGCTAAACACAGAGGCATAGACAGGTTATGACAGAAGTAAAGTGGTTATCTCTGATAAGAAATGTCTATCCTTCAACTGAAAATCACATTTCTCACTCCATATTTTTATCTGTGGTTAACACCTGTTGCACTGACAACAAGTCAAATGGCTACATGCACACGAGTGGCACTGCCACAATCTTTTCAATCCGGTCTGGAAAATGGAGCTCCACAGTATATGGTATCCTTTTTAAAGGACACTTTGATGTGCAAATGGATCACATGGCTTGGCACACAGTAAACACCTGCATAGTACTAATGCTTTTTTCAATAGCAGTACATTGGGGGCTGTGTCATCTAATCCTAGCATCTACACATCTGAGTTTTTGCAGCCACATCCACACACAGCACAATTGCACAAAATCTGCAGGTCGCTTGAATGAAACTACAGTTATGTCCCCTCAGTGTCCATCGATCACCCTCTTTCTGCTTGGAGACATTTTGTGTTTGGACAAGCTTCAGTGGCGCTGGCAGCCTGTGTTTAAAGCCCAGAGTCTATGTTTATGTGGCTTGTGGCCGTCTGAGCCCTGGGCTGCATGTGGTGTGGAAACCTGATCCATTTATCTCTTGGATCGGAGTGATGCAGCTGACCTTGCTGCCCTGAGGAAACACTGATAATGGGTTTACTCAAAACATGCTGTATTTCAACATGTCAATTAATGTGTTATGGGGTTTGGGCAATGTCAGCTGAATACCAACAATGCTATTATAATTTAAAAATGTTTTGATTTGGCTTACTTAATGACTAAATGGGGTTTTTGGTTGAATGCCTTTGTCATTGCTGTGTTTCCTGCGACAGCTTAAAAACCAGTTAAAATAGGCTAAGGTAGCTGTAGTGTTAGCATGAGCTTCCTTAGCTTCATTAGATTATTAGTGAGGGAAAAGCCCACACACATGTCTTCTGCCGGGATATCAGAGGGCTGTATTTTGTACTATATATGAATATCAAATTAAACCCACGACTGGAGGACGTTAAGAGATAACACATATTCCTTAAAAATGTCTGCATCCAAACAGAAAGTTTAATCAACAGTTCATTGTGCCATCGCAGAGGTTTCCTAAATGTTTTGCCCAAATCTGTTTCATAATTTATAGTTAGTAGTAGTTACTTACAAACAGACAACAAATTCTGGCGAACACAAAACCCTATGGGGCAGAGCAGAGGTCAAAATAGTCAAAATAAATAGAGCTGCAAGCGGCAAAGAATAGCCCTCGTTTTCATCAAATCATGAAACAAGAGAAGGTACTAGATTGATGAATCGTATAGCATATAGTTAAATACTGTACGTATGTTGTGGTTTGAAAGTCGGGTACTGTACATATATTCCAAGCCCAGGGATCCTAGATGTCTAACCATCCAACCCTATTGTTTGGTTGCAATCACGTGACGCGAAAAGGCCGTAGGACAGGAAGTGTTTCTTCCACATGAGTTAGACATGACAATGCATGAAAATGGACACATAGAAGCTTTTTACATAACTCATATTTCAAGTCAAAACTATTTTCAATACAGCATACGACTTGCAACAAAGAGGAGGATTAAGCGGCTGTTACTGTGGAGCTTGGCACTCAAAGATGAAAGTTCTGATAAATGAATAGGGCATAAATGCTACTTTTTAGCAACATTTGAGGCAGAAAATATGACCCTTGGCATTGCAGTGATTTGTTTAGCAGTAAGATGAAAAAAAAAAAATTAGACTTTAGGCTCCACAGGGAACTCCCGCTTTATTCGCTGCTATGGCCGCAGATGCTACAAAGGCTAAAACATTCCTTTATTGGTATTTTACAAACAATTTAAACGCGTAAGAGAAATAAATTTTAGCAAAATAGGGTTGGGGTTAGAGTTGTTCTCCACTTGATACGAGTAAATAAAGATATTTATTTATTTATATTATCTTTACCTCTGCGCTGACATCACCTGCAACCCAGCAATTGCCTCTGCTCACTGATCCGTGCTTCAAGTTAGCCAGGAAGGACAGGAAGTAGCATTTTGACTAGATCAGCAGTAGGTTGCGCATCAGCAACATCGTCCGTGATTCTTTGCGTCATTTGAGTGGTGGAAAGAGAGCAGGATGAGTTTGATAGTATAAAGAAATATAGAAAACTGATAGACAAAATATGATCTTCTGCTGAGAGCAGAAATGCTGTGTTGCCCCAGGACAATAGTGAGAAAAGTTGCATTGTTATTAGGACCCATGTTGAAGCCTTACTCCAACAACTCCATTAACTGAGATGTTTCTATCCCAATCAGGCACTGTGGAAATTGAAAACTAGGAACCCCAGCTTTAAGTGAAGGTTGTTAGCAGTGATTATAATCTTGAGATGTATCCTAGTGTTTGAAAGGGGTGGCTAACTTTAGCTAGCCTGACTCTGGCCAGACCCATGTAGTTCGCTGCACTTCACACATGAGTCTGGTACTGAGCCATAGTGGTTGGATTTCAGAAGGCAGGGCCTTGTAAAAAAAATCCTTGTATGTGATTGGATAGACCACTTGTCCGTTATCTTGAATGAAGTCTGCTTTCAACCACTCACATCGAAGCACACGACTCCCATAAGTTGCCAAATCCCACCAATATTTTCCAACCCAAAATTCGCGAGAATACCCGCACACAAAAAACACTCAGGATGATTTTTTGGCTAAAAACGTAATATAATCAACTTGGGATATCATGATTGTGTTTATTGTCTTTCTGTTTATTTAATACCTACAAGTCTCTTGGAAAAAAATATGCGGGAACCACCAAACCTGGCAACCCTGCTGCATAGTGTGTAAAATGGAACACTAAACCAGTGCTTCAACCAAACTTTACAGGAACATTTGACTCTTAAAACACACATATATCAACATAGAACCATCTACATCTCGCCTCAAATTGCATTAAAAGTGACATCCGTGTCTTAATTCGATCGTATTTACTCTTTTAAAAAGATTCGCGGACTTGACGTCCGCCATCTTGGATTCCTCTTGCTGCTGCATGAGAGAAGCTTGAGAAGGCAGTGCAGAACCCACGTAACACCGGCCATCCTGATTGGTCGATTAAAAAATAATCTGGGGAAGGCGTTTGCTATGGGCTCGGTACTAGACCCATGTCGTTCAGCCAAACGCCTCTGGTGGAGCATGGCGGAACTACAAGGGTCTGGCAGAGCCAGGCTAAACTTTAGCATCATACAGAGTGATTGTGAATTGGAAAGGCTGCTGATTGAAGAGAGCATTACGTCATTGCTGATACATCTGAGTAAAGCTCCATCAGCCTCTGCTGACAGCAGCATTAGTGCTCACAACTAACCCAAATGGATGATTGAAAAACAGACGCTCTAATGCTCCGGCACCACAAGGCTCACGTGAACACTTCTGCATTTCTGTTTTGTACAGTGGACAGTATTTGAGTAAAATAATAGGGAAAGTAGTTGTTAATTGCAGACAAAACGACACAAATAAGCAAGCATTGCATTTGTAATGATACTTTCAAAAGCACTCCTAGTCTCTGGAAAAGACATTTTGCAGAGACATGCACTGTGAGCAAGTAAATGGATTACTTTTTGATCTGAATCACTGTTTGGATGTAGGATATTTTTTCAAAGGGACTGCACCTCTAAGCGGAGGTCATTTTATAGTCTCATCTGTAGACCCATTCCTAAAAGTTTCCTTGTTTTGGCTGACAGCAGTAATGAGGTTTATGCGTTTGAATTTCCCTGCATATTTCTATTTGAAATAAGTAAGTAAGTAGTAAGTAATCTTTATTTATAAATAAATATTTGAAATAAGGATATCATAAGATAACCCTTATTTATTTAACAACAATTTTCAGTGTCCATAAGTGAAATGATGTTCCTAGTTCTGCCCTCAGACTTTAATGCAGAGGTAAATGGATGCACACACTTGCATTGATAAGATAAGATAAACCTTTATTAGTCTCACCTTATTTATCAACCTAGTGTTGCTGAAAATATTTGTGGTTATTGAAAAAAACAGACTGCAGAAGGCCCATGGGTCTGCAGCTAAGGAGGCTTCATTTAACTCACTGTACAATATTCTACAACCAGACTGCAAAGGAATCACATTCCATTACATTGATATAGTATACAAGTTTTGTCTGCAAATGTAATGTTTATCAACAGAAAGCAGCACTTTATGCCCATTGGGACACTATTTAAAGCCCAAAATTAAAGAATCAAAATTTTTTATTAATCATTTTTATTGCCACGTAAGTAACAAACAAAAGTTACCAGAGTTACTCTATTTCATTTTATAGGGCTATAAAATGAAATAGAGTATGAGATGACAAATATTTTCTTAGTAATTTCAGAAAAGTTGTTCTTGAATTTGGAAATATTAGCTGTGCACACACAAGCTATTCTGCTTTGATCGTCCGCAAGCCTGTATGGCCTCACTAAAGAGCTGTAGGACACAGTTCCAAATGTAATTGAGATATATTACTGGAGGAACTGGTCACATTTCTAATTAGCTACACAGCTGCAGCGATAAAGCAGTCCCTTCAATTTTCTTTAATCAGATGTTCGAACACAAAGGATTCTGATAAGGATTACTCCTAAGACGTCTTGGCGATGACAGCCTGCCACTAATGTGTATTTGCAGTATTGCAAGTGCTTATTAACACTAATCTATAGACTTCCTTGGGCTATCATTCTCACATATGGCATCATTTGAAATGAGAAGGTTCTCACCTCCCTGCACTTTGAAGACAAACTCAACCATTTTGCACATTACACGGGCACAATTTTATAGCTAGTCTCACAAGGTAGATGGCTTTGTTTTGCCTTAAGCAAACTCTTTTTTCCCCTGTCCCATTGCAGGCTGGGAGTGATGAGCCCTGCTATCCAGATTGAGGTGAGAGAAGGGTTTGTCTCCTGCCTCCAGCACCATCTGCTCCAAAGGTCCTCTTTTAGACATGCTGAATAAACAATACTGTCCTCCACACGGACACTGATTATCAGCACTATGACATCAGCATCATTACAGATGGGCAGCTCAATAAGATGTGAACACAAAATCCTATTTCAAATTTGATTACAAACGCAGACATTTGTTGTTGTTTTTTACTGTATGTCCTCACTTAAATAAACTTATGACGAAGCCCTTTGAAAGACCCACACGCCTGCCTGGCCTTTGAACTCCATACCAGAGAAAGCCATCCTCACATAGAGGGGTTATTGACCGCCGAGGGGTGAGCGCGGGGAAGTGTAGTGGGAGTTTCCGTGTCAGCAGGCTCATCTTACAGCAGCCTCCCTGATGGAGCGCGGTGACGTCCCCCGGTGGTCAGCTCTGTGACAGCTGCTGAAGGGTGGTCAGGCCTCATGCATAATGGAGGCTCAGCCGACCACCGTCTGACTGCTGCACTGATGTGGAAGTAGTTCAATCTCAGTGTCAATACTGCAGCCCTACTGGAATATTAAGTGAAGTTTAAAGCTACGGCTTCCATAAATGTCACAGTGCCTAACCCGATATGTGAGATTTGGAAAAATAGGCACTCTGATATAAGGTTAACTCACCAGCTCAGTATTCAAACATTTAGTAACTTCCTGTATAGCAGACCATTTTTATTATCTAACTATTATAAAGGATTTCAGAAGTTGTAAGGACAAACAACGATGGTCCCCCCCCAACACAGACTAACATCTTCTAACATTATTGAGTCGGTCTGCGGATGCAGTCCATGCAAAGCGGCCCAGGAATGTATTCCCATTTTTTGCTTGTTCTACTGCTAGTATTGTTTAAGGGGCACTACACACTACTAAGAATTGGTTTATGTAACCTTCAAGTTGTTTTACAATAAATGGCTTCCCACAACCACTAAAAATGACTGTAAACAAAGTATTTATGATGCAAATTATAAAAAAAAACACAATTTAAAAAAATGTGCAAGAAAATGTAATTTCTTTGTACTAAATCTGATTTTGGAAAACCTCCCACTCGCCCTCATCAGTTACACAGACATCCAATGCAAGACGCCTGAGAAAAAAATTGTAAAGTTGTACCTGGCCTTCTTGTAAAATGGCCTTGTACAGCGCTACAATTTTTTCTAGCATCCAAGAGGAGATTCAGCCGGCCTCGCCACCGTTTAACTTTAGGCCCAACCGTCGGCAAATGTTAACTCAAGTATTTCGGGAAACACAACTAAAGCTTTTAGCACAACATCACAAGCAAAAAGTGTCACAAATCAACTCTACCGATGCTACTGTACCAATTTATGGTTAAAATATTCATGTAAAGAGAATCATTCAGGATCAGGTGTTAAATTCTTTCATCCGTTGGGGAGCTATACCTGGAAGGGGGTGGTGAGCTACTGGTACCTCCTGAGCCAAATATTGAAGATCCCTGGTGCAAATGGTTCATAATCTGTAATGTACCTATTAATTAAAACATTTTGATTGTGTTTTGCTTTGCATTTCAACCTCTCTCCAGTCAGTATATCCATCATGGCATAATGTTGTGTGTGAGTTCTGCTAGTAGATTCATATTCCTTGCCCTCCTCGAGCTCTCCCCGCTTGTCAGTGTGTGGAGAAATCAATGCTAGCAGCTTTTCTGTTGTGAATGGACATACTGCAGTACATCACCTCAATCAGTCATCCCAGCCCTCGTAGGCAGCCATCACGACTAGCGACCCGACCCCCATCCCCAACAGTGATGCAGAAAGTGCTTACCTAGGAGAAAGAAACAGAGAGGACATTAAATCAGTGAGCATAATATTCTAGTGAGCGCTTCTAGAGTCGCTTTCACAGATTAGCCAATCTCCTCTGTGCACAGTATCCTGCAACAGCATTTTAACCCTCTCTGCTGTCAACTGAAATGGAGAGCTGGAAGATTATCCCATTTATACTAGGGCTCAGCACTTTCTAACGTTCTAAATGCACTCTAAATAAGTCAGGAGTCGAGCTGGATATACAATGTTGATGTTTTCAAATTAAAGGTAACTATGTTTAATCAAATCATTATTTTTGAACAGTAAGAAAACACAAAAGTTCAAAGGACTTCACACAATTGTTGATTTGCAAATGGAAGACTGAGACATTGGTCAAAGACAACAACAACAACAAAATCTAAACTACTGTGGAATGTTGAGATGTTCACTTAAAAATGTCCTTCCGCAAACCAGGGAAATCAAATTGTATTGAGAGAGAAAGTAAAACAGTAAAAGATTTAGGGACAGGAGTCTGTATTCAGGGGATTGTCTAAAGAGTTTCTTTTATTATTTTTTTAACTTAAGGACCATCAAAGAACAAAGATTTGTTCCAGTGCTGGATGTTACATCACAGAGTGATACTTCACACTTGCATTATCTGTTTCTCTTCCCATTTGTAGCCATTCCCCACTAAGCAAGCCGACGTTGAATCAACGTGATTTGAACGTCGTTGTCCGACGTAGAATATAGGTCACTGGTGGGTGCAGAATGAAAGTTTTCTCGACGTCGTTTCCCGACGTCACCTCAACCTCCAAATGTTACGTTGATGCCACGTCAATTCAAGGTTTGAATGTGGTACGGAACCGGTCGGGTCTGACGTCCTATCAACGTCTCATATGACCAAAATATTGACGTTTATATGACGTTCGTTTTCAGTCGTTCCCACTAAGCAAGCAGATGTCAAAACTATGTCATTTCAACGTCATCTGGACGTTCATTCAAGGTTGCAATGTGGTACAGAACCGGTCGGGTCCGACGTCCTATCAACGTCTTATATGACCAAAATATTGCCTTCATATGACGTTCGTTTTCCGTTGTTCCCACTAAGCAAGCAAATGTCAAAACTATGTCATTTCAACGTCATCTGGACGTCATCTGGACGTTATCTGGACGTTCAAATGACGTCGCGGCCACTTCATTCAAGGTTGCAATGTGGTACAGAACCAGTCGGGTCCGACGTCCTCTCGACGTCTTATATGACCAAAATATTGACGTTTATATGACGTCCATTTACAGTCCTATTGACCTACTTAACCTCTGCAGAATCACTCACTGGTCGAGACATACTTTTTGCAATAGGCAAGGCAAGTTTATTTGTATAGCACAGTCAAAACAAAAGGAAACTCAAAGCACTGAACAAAAGATAGAAACAATCAAACAAGGCATTACAATTATAAATATTGACAGTAAATTAAAAAGATACAAATACAATCTCTCATAAAATCTCTCAGTTGAAGCAGAAACAGAAGTCTTTTAAACCTGGAGTTTAACATTGTCAAAGAAGAAGCCTGTCTCACATTTCCAGGAAGACCATTCCAGATTTTAGCCTTGTGAATCTGAAATGCAGCTATATCATGTTTAGTTCTGACTCTGGGCAATAAACGATAAACACAGCATTCAAAAATCATTAGAACAACTGTAGTAGAAGGATATCAGTCATTATTGCAAATGGAGCTGCATTAAAAATCATGTTTCTCTACATCAAAGTACAAGTTAAACCACACAGGGCACAGTGTTATGAAGACTACTGTACTGAACAGTTCATGCCAAAGTAAAAAAACATGATTGTAGCGCCTATGTTTGGATCAGTATTAAAACAGGCACAAGCTACACTCTACAGTAGGTTCCCCAGATGTAAAAACACAATCTGAAAGGCAGAAGAATGCATTTATTGAATGTTGATGTTCCAACATGTGTCCTCTCTTGGTCTTCAGTCTCTCATCACAAGGTCCAAGCACAGCACCTGAAAATGTGGAACATGTTTAGTTTCAACGTAATGTGGCAAAGTGATATAACAACACATAACTTTCTATTAATGCCTCAAACCACTCGATCCATCACCATGTGATACAAACCTTGGCACTGCACTAGCTCGAGACACTGGAAGACACTCCGTCTGAGAAACTTGGGATAAGGCTTTGGTCATTGGAGTAATTCTATGTAAAAAACTATTGCAAATGTGCATTTGTTTTGCACATGGACAAATGAGCCCTGAAAGCTACTTACCCTGTATTACTCTACACATGTTGCATTTCCGAGGGGGAATCTTCCCCTTGTTGCTCTTCTCCCTCATCTTGAGTGAGTTGCTGAACAATCTGAGAAAAAGATAGATGTTTTCAAAGAGAATACACCAAATAATGGTTTATTCTAAAAACAACATAATAAATACAGAAGAACAATCAATATGTGAGAGTGTGATTCTTACCTTTGAACACCTTCAACACAGTCTGACACCTGTAAGACTCAAACACACATGACACATTAGGAATACACATAGAACATAAGTTATTGCAACAATCATGAAATTATACTCTATGGATTTCACAATAATTGACTGCATTAGCAAAGGTAAATGTATTTTAATTAACATATGGCTGGTTTTAAAGTTTATAAGAAAAAGTAAGAAATTGAATAGAGTTGCAAGCGCTAGTTAGCTTGCTACCAGCAGATGAATGGATATTTAATATTTGCAGCTAACAATAACAAAAATAACAACTGTAGTGGCTCATTTAAACAGCCACAGTGAGAAGAAGTGAAAGTCTCTGACATTGAAGATTTAATGGGAAGACATTAAATCCATTTATTAAACAAAGTAATACACGAACATTAAACTCTTTCTGCAGCAGGTAACATCTGTGTGCTCCTATGGTCCCACATGGTCCCACATGGTCCCACACCTGAACTCAACTCCAACTGATGACATCACAGGTGTCTAAATGATGGGAGTGTCCCAAATATTAAAGCTGATCTCCCTGTTTTTAAACTTAGTTTACTAAGTGCTGTTGTCTTTTTGCAGTTTATAAACCATTGTGAAATATACAGTAACTTTACATTTTGGAATTGAATTATTATTTTAAAACTCAAGAATCTTAACCTTTTTTAACACATAGTTTGTTGGACAGTCTAACCTAAGAATTCTAATGTGTTAAAAATAGTTTTGAAATATGAAAAACAATATCATATTTTAAACTTTAACTTAACTCACTGACTGCCAGGCATTTTCAGATTTGAGAAGTGCGTTCTGCCAGAAATTTCAGGTGATTTGACCCAACTTTGAAGTGCCACAGAATATTCATTTTTTAGACAATGTAAACACCAAGGGCACCAAATTAAAGATTAACCTCTCTGCTTTACTCTGAAAAAAAAAACAGTTTGTTTCTACCTCTTACCGTTCTTGAGCTATTCGCCATAGAACAAAGCATACTTTCACCCACAACACCTGGTCTGAGCAAGAAAACAGAGAAAATGAGCTGTATGTAAACAGGAACATATCAAGCAGAAAAGAGACTTTTAGATGCATTTTTGCTGCTTTAGTGACAACTCAAAACATCTCCACACTTGTTCCATTACAAAAATTATAAAAACATGACTCTGAAATATACTTTTGATGGCAAATTGTTGGCAATTTATTCACAGATAGAAAATGTTACTTTCTTCTATTCCATCAACCAAAACGTCAAACAACAACAACACAAAGATCAATAAAACTATAGCTGTATAAAATAGAATGAAGCATGTGAATTTGAGTGTGTATGTGTGAATGTCAGTGTGCGAGTGAGTGTCTGTGTGAGTGAGTGTCTGTGTGAGTGAGTGTCTGTGTGAGTGAGTGTCTGTGTGTGTGAATGTCAGTGTGCGAGTGAGTGTCTGTGTGTGTGTCTGTGTGCGTGTGAGTGTTCGTATGAGTGAGTTTATCTGCTTTTTCAGTCCTCCCAGTAGTTCAGCTTTGAGTTGTAGAGGTTGAAACACTGTGTGCAACGGAACACGACACGCTGTGTTCCATTTGTAGTTCCTCCCTCCGTGAAGAAGAGCTCCAGAAAGTCTGGATCAGATGAATCCAGCTCCAGAAAGTCTGGATCAGATGAATCCAGCTCCAGAAAGTCTGGATCAGATGAATCCAGCTCCAGAAAGTCTGGATCAGATGAATCCAGCTTCGCAGCCTCTGTCCGCAGTCTCTGAGGTCCAGCAGCTCCTGTGAAGGGCAACTGACTCGGCTCCCACTGATCCTCCTGTCAGCCATCTTCCCCAGAGCTTCTGGGTGACGAACGTGCTGGAAATTTGATACACACAATAACTATATTATACAGTGAATTTGTTACAATAAATCAATACATAAAATACAATGAAGGCCTTCCTCCCACATTATTGACTGACTGCTTTTGGACGAAACAAGTGTACTATATTATTATTATTATATTATATTGCCATGGGATGTACAAGAATAGAAATAGTAGTCCTTTTACCTTTTTTGTGCACAGCAACTGCCTCTCGATGCACCACCTGTAAATAATATAAATTTGTAAATCACTATACCAGGAGAATATATACAAAAATATGTACAATGGTATGAGGAGGCATTATCTTTACCTCTGCTCCATGCCCTGTCAACCCCAATGGGGGAGGGCTCTTTTATCAGAATCTGTGAATGAACACATTTCATTTAGTCAGAGCTATGACACTACAACAAGATGTTCAAGTATGAAATAACTAAACATAAAAATAATAAATACAACAATGATAAAACGCATAACTGGCATTTACTAAAGAAACAGTAGGATTTGAGCGCTGTGTTACTTTGCAGATCAGAGCAAGTTTCCGCGCCTTTCCCTCCTCTCAAGTTAGCATATTCTTGGCAATTTAGCAAGTTCTTACCTTCGACTCTTTGTGGAGCTTCTGGAGAGGATGCTCTGCTGGATTGAGACTGCAACCACTCATCCGATAAATCATGATCAGGTTCTCTGAACGAATCCGAGGCATCAGTAACAACAGCAGCTGATACGCTGCGAGAGGCGGAAGGTGTGTCTCTGCTCCGGGCTCTTGCTCCGCGCAAATGTAGCTGCAGAGACGGACCTCCACCGGGGTCTCCACTCTCTCCCCTCTCGACCTCACTCACTGATCCGCGAGTCAATCTCTGAAGCAGTGTCAACTGCTTATAACTATTCTTTTTCGCCATCACTCTTGCTATACTATCGCTAAACTAGATCGCTGATCCGTCTCAATGCTACGCTATCATCGCTCGCTCTGCTACAGCAGCACGCTCTCCAAACACTCCCACACTCCTCCTCCTTCTCTCCACTGACTTATGACCTCTCCTGTGGTGCAATACTGCATCCTACTGGTGTTGATTTATCATTACAGGTACATTTGCACTATATATCAGTATTGTGGGTCATTCACAAGGTGCGCGAGACATTACTGTAGCCTCCCATGTAATAACACGAAAAACTCGTCAAACTCGTCATGGGCAGTGAGCGTTACTATTCAACATGACGAGTTTTGTCGTGATTGGGCAGTGAATGAGTTAAAAACTAAAAAAAGGTGTCTCCCTTGTCTGCCAGCCGATATTATTATAGATCCATGCACTGGCAATTCAAAATACAGATAATATACAAAATATACTTAACAAAATCCACGTATACGTGAGAAAACAACTTAATTTCTGTCTCCAACTCTTTTCAATGTGGAAATGATACATCTATATCTAAAAACTGTGCAGACTGTGTACTTACTAGAGAGGGTTATTCCAAGTAAATAAAGCAGGGCAGCGACAGAGGTACAGATTCAACGTCTGGGAAGACATTGCTTTACGTCCAGATGCACACCTTACGTCGTTTAGACGTGGAAAACAGGTCCTCGACCGAGCGACTCACGTGTCAGGCTGTAACCTCGCATAAGTGTGCGTCGGTTGTTTAGGGTGTTATCTATTATTTTTTCCCAGTAGTCAAGAAACATGCCTGGCGGTGGTGTAGCGGTTGCGTAATGAGACTTCAGTCGCAACGATGCGGGTTCAAATCCCCGTCGAACATTTTTTGACTTTTCACTTTTTAGCGAACAATTTTTCTGTTTGGTTAAAAACGAATAAACACTCAACATAAGATTATGTAGTGGCTAATAATAAAACTTGTGAACCCATGCATTTGCATACAATCTCAAGTGCTCACCCCTTATTTGCAAACTTGAGATTGTTAGCACAACAAATGCATACATTCACAAGTTTTATTATTAGCCACTACGTAATCCTATGTTGAGTGTTTATTAGTCTTTAACCAAACAGAAAAAAATAGTTTGTTAAAAATCAAAACAAATATGTAAAGATAATAATACACACGTGGGCTTGAACTCACGTCACTAAGGCTGCACACATTTGCTTAACCACTACACTACCGTCAGATACACTGAGATTGCTTCACAGCCTATATATTGTATTGCTAGATCAAGACGTACTGCGTCGGATGGCCGATGACCTGTTTTTCGACGTCTAGGGGAGGTCAGGATTGAACGTCATATCCACGTCTATGGGAGGTCATTGTTTTACGTCCAGATGCGCACCTTGCACAGACGTCGTTTGGACGTAAATAAAAGGTCACGACCGACCGACGCGATATTGACGTGATCTGGAGGTTGAGTGGACGTCGGATGTTTAGTGGGTCAAGGCCACGAAGCCGAACTGGAGCCAGCACACAAACATGACTAATGACAGACAGCAGGAAGGACACTCCATGACTGCAGAGATATGACAAGAGAAGAACCTTTATTCATATCACACAGAGATCTAAGTAATGATGAGATAATAACTGTTTACTTAAACAATTGATGACTATTGAAAAATCAATGAGTTGCAGTAACTCAATTATTGGTTCTAAGCCTATTAAGGCTTGCCTATAAAGCCTATGAAGTAAAGTCTGAGAGTCAAAGTGTCAAACTCTGTGACAGAAAATACTTGTTTGCAATTATTCCTGTCATTATTACAGTTAGAAATTCAGAGAAACTGAATAACTTGACCTTTAAAATCTATTACTAGAGTTTTGTCAATAACTCCACTTCTGATGAAAAAGAACACCTTAAAACAATACATTCTTCTCATTGCAGCTACAACCTTCAGAGTGAAAGGTACACATGAAGGCACAGGAGGGGAAGACCTGTCAGGGAATACAACATTTTACACATTGTGTGAACAATGTATAAAAATCCCTTTTGAACAGTGACTCATGGCAGGGTCATTGTGTCTGGGTTTCTCTATCACTGCAGGTTCATCATTAAACAAGCCACAACAATATCCAACTGAGCACCAGGGATGACAAGCAAAGTCTGTGTCTGATTGGCAGTGCTTTAACAAGCTGCCCACACAGAAGGCCAAAGAGCACTGGAGGGTCACTGTTTAGGGAAAGTTCAACAAATCAAGATCTTGTGGAAGTCATAGAGGTGGAGTAGGTACAGACCCACTGTGAAGCATGGCAGTGGTAACATCTGGTTTGGGGTGGCTTTTCTGCAAAGAGGACAACTGACTCTTATTCCTGGAAATGATGAATGAAGCCATGTATCAAAGATTAAACGTGGTTGGTCTTTCATTATGACAATAATCCCAAACACACCAACAAAGGAGTGGCTCTGTATGAAGCATTTCAAGGTCCTGGAGTGGCTCAGTCAGTCTCCAGACCTCACCCCAATAGAATATCTGTGGAGGGAGTTGAAAGTCTGTGTTGCCCATCAACAACCCCAAAAAACAACACAGCTCTAATGAAGACCTGCATGGAAGAATGGGCCAACATACCAGCTATGAAATCTCTTATGCTATGTTTTTTAATGTGTATATAGAGGTATTATCAGTGTATGTGCTTCACTTCAGCACTTAGATTTGCTTCTGTCAAAAGACGACAAAGCAGCTCTGTCACCATTATTCAGTGACCTTGATGAAACAACCAAAAGGAAGGACACTCTAATTTTCCAGCCTTGAGCCGTGATAACTGCAAAGATTGTTCCCATCTTTACAAAAGCGCTCTGAGCCATGAATTTGCAACCGGGAACTAAGCTGCTGACAAGGTTGCCACTCTAACAAAGCTACGTGGGAGCAGAAAGATTCATAGCGATCTGAAGAAAAAATCCAAGGCCTTATTGAAATGACTTTATTAGGCATCAGGTGACAACACGGAATGAACAAATACTGATAGTTTCTGAAACATCTAACACAATTACTTCACAAATCTAGGTGACACCTCCAGCTGCTGTAATGAAATATACATTTAAGGGGTTTCATCAGCAGCAGATGGGAGCCAGTGAACGGCAACATTCAGAAAAAGCTGACAAGTTCCATTCAAGTAAAAAGTGCTTGTTTAGATTTTTCCACAGGCAGCATTATGCAAAGCACACCTCCAATTGCTATCAATACTGCCCTCCCTCTTGAACTGAGGACACAGTCTTGTCAATCCATACAATGAACACTTACAACGTGATCCTGTGTCACATAACAAAGACACAAGAGACACAACAACAAAACAAAAAAGAATAATTTAAGAGAAGAGTGGCAGGGGCGACATGCCAGTCTGTGCGGGCACCGAAGCGTCTTCATTATTTTTGTAGGTTCCTTCCCATGAGATGCTACTCCCTGTAGATCAAATCAGTCATCAATTCATCATTCATGACAGGTGCCAAAAAGGAAAAAAAATAAAAAATAAAAAATAGCACAGTAAAACATCAAAACCGTAAACAGGTTGCAGTGAGAAGACGGTAATGTGTGCACGTAAAATAATGGGATGGAAGTTATTTACAATGGCTTAACAGTGTGTTCTTTCTGAAAACATTCCACAATATGGCATTAAATAAAACTCAACAGAGAATATACTGTTTTTTAAAGAATTTTACTTCTGAGGTGATGTGATTTGTCAAGTTTGTTAGTTTGCTCCTTCAATATGTAAATTGAGTTCAAGTAAATTTTTGTTTTCATAGTTCTAATTCAGCAGTTGTTACGGCAGACACATACAGTAGGAAACAGATTAGAGGATCAAACAATTATAAATGCAATAAATAAATAAACAAACACATAGCGGGATGACCAATACAAAGCAATTTCCTAGTTTGTGACATCTTGGTACTCACATGGCAATAAAAGGATTCTGATACATGTTCATAATGCCCTGGATGATCATTGTCCTTAGAGCTTCCTGCAACTGCTGAGGTGGGAAAAAAAACACACATTTCTGGGAGACCCAAAGTGAGCGAGGGATCCGCTCCCATGATGGACAGGCTGTAGATCCAGGACTGAAGTGGTGATACACAATCCAGCACCAGGGAAGGGATGTACTTTTAATATTGTAGGGAGTTAGCATTTCAATACTTTCTTTTTTTTTTGTACATTGCTTTTCAATTGGAAACACATCACGCACACTCATGAGCAGGAGTATGTAATGGTATATAATGATAAGAAATATATATACAGTATGAGAAAAAAAAGACGCCCATCTAAGTCAGTCCAGCTTCTGCGGATGAAGGGCATAGAGTCAATACATACAGTAGATATTTTCTGGACATTTTTTGGAATGAAATCACTGTGTAAGGCTCCAAAACCCTGAGCACCAAACAAAATCCTTAAAAAAGTCAGTTTGAGCTCCTGTCTACTAATCTATGACACCTGTGGATCATAGTTATGCATTTCTCACAGTTGAATTATTAATATTGGTCTAAAACATTGTCATAAAATCCTCACAGAATAATCTCCATCTTCTTCACATTGGTGACCATTTTGAATGTCCATTTGAGAGAGTCCAGAGAGGATGAAGACTATAAAAACCTAACCCAACTGTCTGCTTATACAGCATTTCCTTAATAAACTTAATCAGAATTCATTATTTGTTAAAACATGTTGCTCTAGGACATTTTCTAGGCACCTTTTGGGGTGTACATCAATTTTTCTCAATAATATTCATCATCAGTGTCACAGCTGTGTATTGTATTCCCTTCACAACATTCTAAAACTTAGTCGAGTAATATGTCTCAAGCGTAACCACATTTTAATAGAAATTCCACTGGCGAATGACAAAGGTGACAATGCAAAATGTTGCATCTGTCAAGTGAGGCAGCATCAATTATCAATTACACTAAGGTGAAATTGAAATAAAAAAGTCATGGCTGACCACAGGATTCTAAGAGATATTGTTCTTGGCAGCCACTCTATTCATTCATCATTGACGTTAAGGTAATAGGACTTCAGAGCTGTACTAATGACCAATGACAGTGTCTGTGTAAAATAGATGAAAGGTGTACCATTATGGGCTGGACTCATGAGAGGAGAGGCCATGCGGCTAATGCCTCATTAGAGACATCTATAGCCAGACAGGCTGGAAGCCAAAAGGCCACGGGTCCTTTTTAAAGACTCAATACCCCAGATGACACTAATTGTAGCTGTCAGGATAGCTTGGATTTTCGACGCAGATAATAACAGTCTGCTCCTTTGACACATCTTGCCCTGTTGCTCTCAACTGGCACTTCCCAAGTTTGTGTTCTGTAGTAACTTAAGCTCACAAGCAACTTAAACTCCTGGTAGATTTAAATAAAATAGAGAATGGTATCCTTTTTCCAAAAACATAATAAATCAAAAACAGAATAATAAAATAATAAAAATCAAAAACAAAATGCTATAAAGTAAAAGTTTCTATGAACATCAATAGAAATGTTAGAAGTACTTTAAAGTACGGTAATACTGCAAAAACTTATAAACCCTCACCGCTATAAAGTTTAAACTCTATAAAGATCAAAAACACAACAAAAAAAGACACTTAACAATGCACTTAAACCAATGCCCCAAATACTTAAAAATGCCCCATGATAAAAGACACTTATAAAACAGTTGAAAGCTGTAAAATCTGTTTCATTCTGGGCTGAACTCATGAGATAATGCATGATCAGTACAATTTGATGAAAACGACCAGGCTAACAGCCTTCTTTCCCAAATCTTGTATCTTGCTCCATTTAAGATTAAGAGATCTTTTATCTCGTCCCACAATGGGGCGAATAAAGCGGCTGGCCTAAAAAGTGATGCTGGAACAAATATTTTTCAATATTCTCATTGCATCTTTTAGCTGCTTCAAGCACCTGCAGTGTTGAGCAGACACATCTCTCATTTGGACAGAGGCAAAGCAGGATGTTTTATGGTCTAGTCATACTCCCTGTCACTGTGCTAATGTGATTCGGTTTCAAAACAGTCGGAGGAAATGGGAAAAGCGACTCTTTCCCACCCTTGCAGCACTCAGACTAGATACACATGGGGCTCAACTGCTTGCAGGAAAGAAAAATAATATACAAATCTTTCATGACACATTTACATTAGAAGAGAGTTGGTTAGCATCAGCATGAGTTTTTTAATGCACCATTTGAATCTTGGAGGGGATGAAATGCTTCAATCGTTGGTAGTGCATTATACATAAAAAGAGAAAAAAGAGGTCGAGTACCGAACTTACTATTCATTTTTCCTTTTATCTATTTTTTCAAGTCCATACAAGATTCAGTTTTTTGACTTTTCTAAAACAGACCTTGAACATACATACACACGTAGATATACAGTACATGGATATACATTTTCTTTTTCACCCTTATAGAGACCTGAAATAGAGTGGGAAGAAGTAACTTATGAACTCCCACCTCATTGACATACACATACATTCACTTTGCCGGTCTGTTCAGTAACGCAACTATGTCAACAACAATCAACGACAATTACAAATATGTTTAGCGTACAATATCATTATAATCAATCCTCATTAGGACTGGGAAAACAAAATTCTGTATTCAAACAATTCAAATATTAACAAAAAATAATTCAAAAAAATATTAGTCCTTAACATTTGAATATAATCACAGACAGTCACGCTCAGATAAATCACCCTGTTTCAGAACTGGTCAGAATGTTGTTTTGTATCCGTACGTACAGGGCGTGTGGACGTACGACTGCAGCACAAGTTATTACACGCTTGTTTATACGAATAAATAGAATATAAATAAAGAATCGGGTTGACAGTGTTTTTTCTCAAAACAGCACTGATTACTTGCATGCACTGCCCTCTGGTGGACAAAATAATAGCCAATATAACTTTTTTATTTACCCAGGGAGATATTACAAGCATTAATTGGTCAAAATATTAACACACTTTTGAATATATTCGAATTTTTATATTACAAAAACAATTACATTTGGTTTTTTAACTCAAGTCCCAGCCCTAATCCTCATTATCCTCAACATCATCATTGTTATGTCCTGTACAGTCATGGAGATTTGTATCATTATGATTATTTTATACTACTAAGTACAGTCAAATTTGTTTCCTTCTGTGTGACAAAATGAACCCTTATCATTTATCTATTTATTTACAGTGAAAGCAGGTTTATTCAATGGTGCCATACCTCACAAGAGCATCGGAGAACTCCATCGCAACATACTGTATAACAACTAAATCAACAGGCCATTAGAACAGAATAGGGACAAAATGGAAGCAGGGAAACATAGGGAGAAGTGGTTGTGTTGTTTAATGTTGGGTGCACTGAAACGTTGTACTCATTTCATTGATCAGAGCGCTCGCAGTCCTGTTACAGCCATTTTTATGAATAATTCTAGACTAATCAAATGCATATGGGCTGTGTTAGAGTGAATATAAAAGTACTTAGTGAAAGCTACTACAACACGAATGGCCTTAATCAGAATCAAGTGACATTCAGCACTGTGATAATAAAGGATTGATTGATTGATTACCCATTCTCCACAACTAGGTTTCATTTTAGGGCCTTAAGGGATTAATCACAACTATATACAGTGCAAACTCCAACCCATGCATATGGTTATACAAGTGATTTTAAGACTCAAACATGATTATGCTCCCCCGGACAACAACAAACCACAGTCAGCATGAACAATTAAGCTGGCCGCATTGGTTTGCCTCGTGGATGGGTAATGTTGTTATAAAAACAAACAATGGAAGCATCAGTATGGTTGTATTAGAATATCAGTGCAGCATATTGAGTATCACCTCAATGCTGGCAGCTAGCGTGGACGTTAGCTTGAGTACAAAGGTCCACACAAGAGTATAGAAGTCCACGCCTGAACCAAGCCAAACTCCACCAGGTGAGGGCTTTAAGACTGGCTCACTGGATTCCACTTGACTGTAGACCACTTGGAGAAATGGAAGATAAGGGCTTGCAAAATGTGTTATATAAAATCTATGCATTTTAGTTGTGGAACGTATTTTTGAAGCTAATATTTATTTAATGATAGTAATAATAATAATGCATGGGTTTTATATAGCGCTTTTTGGGACACTCAAAAACGCCTCACATGTCATTATTCATTCACTCTATACACAGTAGTGATAAACTACTACTGTAGCCACAGCTGCCCTGGGGCACACTCACAGAAGCGAGGCAACCAGTATGTGCCATATATCCTTCAGACCACCAACTAACCAACCATTCACA
Source organism: Knipowitschia caucasica (assembly GCA_964034765.1). Classification (NCBI taxonomy): domain Eukaryota; kingdom Metazoa; phylum Chordata; class Actinopteri; order Gobiiformes; family Gobiidae; genus Knipowitschia; species Knipowitschia caucasica. Next base: position 11,850,941 of record OZ035832.1, read on the forward strand.
CAAATACCAGACTCATGAGATCAAAGTAAATGAGTTCAGACATGTTTGGACTAATTCAAATATAAAGTATTGCAGACTGATAGGTCATTATGTTTATTTGTATTAAACTATAATTAATTCGTTTTCTTCAGAAAATTACCTCTATTAAACATTTTCTGATCAATGCTGCAAGTTAATAGAACAAATTGAAAAACATGTCAGGGGGCCAGGGGGCTTGACACGCCTGCCTTAAAGTAACCCTAAACCTGATGGATGTGTCCGGCCTTGATCTGCACTAATTTGCCAATAGTTCGTTAGTCCACTCAAAGCATGCATCCAGGATATAAGGGCATTCAGTTAGTGGAGAAGTGCTGTGCTGCTCAAACAAATACTGACTGTTTCAGATAAATGCATCCTTTTTTCATAAAATCACATAAGGTCTAAAACCTGACAATATATATATAGAAGCCCACAATGTTCCAATCCCCAGCAATAAGGTGAGTAAAAGGCTGACAAATGCCACACAATATTACACCCTCATTCCTCTTGATTCTGCCTCAAAGGCCAGAAAGTTGCATGTATATAACTGACTGCACTTGTTTTTTTTAATGGCCTCCGACAGCAGTTTTAGAATCGTACTGCCCGAGTCAACTGTCTCATTGAGAAAAAACAAATCCATAACTACAGGCTTTAAAAGGCCACTGGACCAACAAACCTTTTAAAAGACCAAAGAGGTGTAAGCTGATGAACAAAGGTCAATCTAATATGGACTACTTTAATGATTGCCTCACTCTTTTAGTAATTCCCCAAGGCGGAGGTGGGAGAACTGGGGAATGAGCCAGTCAGCGCGTCCTCCCTCAGGCTGGTCATTTGCACTGGCCGTTTTCTATGCCGTCACAAGGAACAGCACCAGGATTTTTCCACTAAGTCTTAGTATCGTTCAAAATGACTCGAGAATTGAACAACGACAAATCTCTTAAATATTTTACCATGTGCCACTGTAGTGATGAGAGTGAGAGTGAGTGACGCTATATAGCCCCGGTTCACGACTTGTATTACCGGGCTAATCTGAGCTCCCTGTGAGAATTTCAAGATTTAATTTAGGCATTTGAGGATGATGCTTGGCAACGACAAGAGCCATCCATCTTCCCTTAACAGACCTAATCTTTATAGAGGCTGCAGACTTCAGGTAGTGCATGTGATGGATAGCACCCCTGGCTGAGGACAGTCCATTAGCAGGAGGAGAAAACCGCAAAGCCAAATGCCCAGTTACACACTCAGCACCATTTCACAGGCACCGGCAGTTTTGTTTACTACATTATACAGAATATTTTCAACTAAACACAGATAGGAAACTGAGGAGAGCATTAGGGAGTTCAGAGCTAACAGATCCATACCGTACAATATCACACATTATTGATATTGTCCATCTGTGTTCTGTTTTGTAATTGTTAATTTTATGATTTGTCATTGCAAGGTTTTAAAGTCTTTTGTGTCTATGTTACCTAGAAACCTGCTTAGTTCAGCACATTTACACTGACGCTTGAGGCATAAATGTTGATGAACGTACTGTACATTGTCCCAACTCAAATAAATAAATGGGGAAAAAAATGAAACATCTTAATGAACTGAATGTATTTAAACGATGTGTTAGGATTTAAAATATGAATATGACCAAATAAAAGTAGGGATCAAAGAGAGGTCACAATATTATTTTAAGATATAATTAATCCATTCTTGAAAACAAAAATGCTTCTTTTAGCCAAATCAGGTTCCACACCATAGTACAAATTACAATTCGTACTAAGGTCTGGAGGTGCTCCATTGAGCTCCGTTTACAGGTGGGAGGGGTTAACTCCTTTTGCAGATTGAAACGATTGGATCTGAGTTTACCGTCACGTATGTAATGCGCCCGAGTCAGTCGTTAGCATTTAGCCATCTCCTTTGCCGCTAACGGAGCCCGTGGGGAGTAGTGCCACAATCTTTGCCAGCGATGACTTTTGCTAAACATTCCTCTTGCTCGATCTTCACTTTCTTGATAGAACCAGACCAAAATGCTTTACTCTCGCATTCTTCGTCATTGTCAAACCTACCCGTTCGGCGCAAACTCTTGACGTCACCCACATCTAACTACAACACCTGCCTCCCGCGCTCGCCGATTGGTCTGATGGAATTCAACCGATGTAATCACTCAGACGTTACATGCAGGGAAATGATGATTGAGCGGAGTGTACGGATGGATAATGCCAGGCTAGTTCAACACAATTCCCATGTCAATAATAACCCTGATTTACATATTTTGGCACTTCATTATGACCTGTTCAAGTTCAGCCAGACACAGGTATCAGATATCCAGGGATAGCAATGGAGGTGGAGTATTTGGTTTAGTTTAGTTTTTAGAATCCTCATTGACTGATCTTAATAGCCTCAATAAGCCATGTGCTGTCAAAAGCAGATTTTTTTACTTAAACTTTGAAAGTCTTACAACAAAGGTATCCCAAATAAATGTAGGAGCAAGTCAAATCTGAGTCACAAGAATGTGCCACTAGACGGGCAACAGAGGGATGTTTTCTCTTTCTGAGAGGCAAAACGGGCTTTCTCCAACTAGCCACGAAAGCCTGCAACACTTTACCAGTGACCATAGCCATGCAGAGTTCACACTTTAACAAACAAATAACAACTTTTGTCGGTGAACTGTAACCGAATTATATCTGATCAATGATAGGAAAGTTTCTTTCATCGTTCTCTAGTCATTTGAAATGTGAATGTTTTTACATGAAACATTTTAAGTTTGATGGAATTAAATGTGTTTTTATTTTCTATTTCTAAGAAGCGCACAAAGACAGGGATGGGGATGACTAAACTAACATGACACATCCTCATCCAGATTGTGGAGCAGTTAGATGTTAGTCACATCTCTTCAGGTCAGAAAACTTGGTTTCTCTTTCTCTCTCTATGCAGATAATGTGTGTCTAATACATGCACTGCTGCACTTTGTGAAAAAATACAGTGCAGACGTTTAGAACACATGTGAGCCATGACTCATAACAACATAGAATAACGCGGTAACATGTACATAGAGGATGAATCGATGATTGACAACTCACCCTCAAATCCTTTTTTTTTGCTAATAAACTGTATAAATGAGTGTCCAATAGTGTTGTGTACAAATCCTGGTCATAACTTTGTCACTTTAGTGCAAATTAGTTGAAAGATCAACTTTCTGCCTAAAACCGCCTGTGAGGCGCCATCTGCAGGCGACCTATATTACTACATTTAAATTTTGAATCTGGCGCCAACATTGGCGCAGCAGCAAAGGCTGACGTCTGCAGCAAAGGCTGACGTCAGCTGCCCCGCCGCCCAGAGGTATATAAACGGCCCAGTCTCGTTCACGCCCCCGTAACGTGTTAGGAATAACAGAGAATATTTTCATCAATTGTCAGTTTTGCGATTCGTTATAGCATTTAGGGAGATTATTATTAGCATAGCTGTTTGTATTGTAGATCATTGTGTAGTGTTAATAGCTTTGTTGTTGAATATTGTAGTATAGTCATTAGTTAGTTGCTTTTATTGTTAGATTAGTTAGCTGAATTTAGCTTAGGACTTTCGTTAGTATTACTAGTTCTATATCTTGTGCAATTGCATTGTACTTGTATACAGTACAATAAATACTTCTTTATGTTTGAGCGTGTGTTAAATTACTGTCTCTTTTGTGCACATTGGGGTATCATTTCTATCCAAAATGCCTTCGGGGACAAGGAGGTGCTGTGGCTGCAGGTTATTGTGGCAGAGTTTAGAATTTTATAACTATATGACCCCCCACAACATATAGTTTATCTTGGTCTGGGTTCATACATAAACTGTACAGACAAAACTGGCAAGAAAAGCACAGCAACATGAGTGGTTATTGTATGGGAAGGCCTGTGACAAGCAGTTCGTACTTTTTATTCCACTCTAATCTATATCATTCAGAAACAGGCCCCATTCTGTGGCGGTTTGCTGCAGGAGAGGCCGCTGCCGGTGGTGCCCGCTAGCTCTGGCTAACAGCTAGCTCTAGCTAGCTCCGCTAGCTCGCGAGCCGCTAGCTCTACTAGCGCCGCTAGCTCAAATTGATAGGGCTGGGGGCCGCCGTCTGCCTCCTCTCTCAAGAGAAGTCCTCCACCTCCAGACCGTACAGAATCTATAGAGCTGGTGTCTGTGTTTACTCCCCATCTTTGTCACAGCCAATGCTGATTTAAAGTGTCGATCACAGCTTAGACCCGCCCAACATTCACCCCCCGCCTGTCCCCTTTAGTCCTCCAGGCTACGCCCATTTGGAGGAAGACTTGAAAAGAAAATGTGAGTGACGTAAGAGGGGGGGTGAGAGGTCCTTTAAAAAATATCAAACTATGATAATGTGCACCTCCTATAGCTGTGAGCCACTATAGGTCTGAGCCAGGACTTAGCCAGGTCTAAACCAGGAGTGAAGAACTGAAAGTTTCCTCCGGGTACTCCGGTTTCCTCTACCACTAAAAACAAGTAAAATAGGTCTGGCATGCGCCTCCTGTACTGGCGACCCTGCTCCCATCTCACTGTGTGGAGTGAGAGGACAATGCCCAAAAATAACAATTGTAAACCGCTTTGTGACTCTGTCTGTGAAAGGCGGTGTATAAATAAAGATTACTTACTTACTTACTTACTTAAAGAGGGCTTTAGGCAATTAGCATGACTGGAATCAGCCTTCTGGGATGAGAATCAGCACATCCAAATCCAAGGGCATGGTGCTTGACCAGAAAGACGTGCCAGGTGGGTGGAATGGTCCTTCCTCAAGTGGAGGAGTTCAAGGATCTCGGGGTCTTGTTCACGAGTGAGGGAAGGATGGAGCGTGAGATTGACAGGCGGATCGGTCACTGCGCTTGCTGTATCGGACCGTTGTGGTGAAGAGAGAGCTGAGCCGAAAGGCAAAGCTCTCAATTTACCGGTTAATATTCGATCCCTCCCTCACCTATGGTCATGAGCTGTGGGTATTGACCGAAAGAACAAGATGGGCTTCCTCCACGGGGGGGCTGGGCGCTCCCTTAGAGATATTATGAGGAGCTCAGTCACACGGGAGGAGCTCGGAGTAGAGCCACTGCTTCCCCAAGTCGAGAGGAAGTTGAGGTGGCTTGGGCTGGCCTGGGAACGCCCGGGGTTCCCAGGGAGCTGGAGGAGTTTGTGGATAAGGAAGTCTGGGCATCTCTGCTTAGACTGCTGCCCCCGCAACCTGGCAACGGATGGAGCAGAAGAAAATGGATGGATCGAACCGGCCTGGGAAATTGTTACTTTCCCAGGTAAAAAGTATTTGAGTTACTGATTTAGTTACTAATTTTCACCCAGGTGTTTAGACACAGGTCTCATGACCTCGATATATCTGTAAATGAGCCATATGAATTTGAATCCATATTAATGCCGCACTAATTTTGTGCAATGTCACAATATTGTCCCAGTTTACATAATCTTTACAGGTTCCATGAGCTAAAATTGCACTGCTGCCTTAATGTGTTTATGACAGAGGCAAATGTCAATTGCATCTCTTTCTTCTCTCCTTTACACACTGCTCCTTTTTTCATGTGTGCAAATGCTCAGTATCCACAGTCCCTATGTGGAGTACAAAGGTTGTTGATGCACATTTTTTCAGCTGCCAAGGTAGTCGACATATCTGGTTTTAGGAAGCATAATTCAGTCAGGAGCAACCAGGCAAAACTTTATTTTGAAGCTTCAATCACCAGCATCTAAGACCCTTTCAATAGTTTAGCCTTGAAATAGAAAAATAAAAACTTCTCAAGCATGATTGACGGGGCTCTTGATACACTGTGTTCACTGATGGAGTGTGACAGCTGTTGATGGCGTCTAAAGTTTTTTTTTTTTTTTATGAACTCTGAAACTGGTTTTATATTTTGAACTTCAGAAGGTTGTGTAGGTGGAAAAAAAACACATACTTTTGCCTTGAGGACCAAAACTGAAGACTTAAGACATATAGATAAATATATCTTGCCGCGTATTTGAAAACCCCTCAAGCGAAACTGTTCGGATTTATTACTAATGCTAATTTGTGAGTTTGTGGTTAGCTTGTTCTGTGGGATTTCTGAGAGGTGTGGCAAACAGAAATTAAGGAGAAAAAATAAACTTTGCCAGTTAATCAGTTCAAGTAAGACGGTGCGTTTAGCCGCCCCATGATGTCCAATTAAGTCTATGTTTATCAGAGGAGCTGCGAGAGTTGTAGGTAGACCACCACTGTTTCTTTTATCAGTGCTGACAGCAAGACGGCAGTTCAAAACAACAACAACAACAACAACAATCATATAGAAAGTAAAGGTTGGAAAAGTATCACCTACGTTTGCAAAGTTGTGTTTGCTAAATTGTTCAGAGCAAGCACAAAAATAGTGTTTATCGCACATTCATTTGGCATTATTGCTGGCTTTGACGCGTTTCCACCGAGCAAATAAAGGGGGAGATAAAAATGCTGTAATCCATCACAAATCATCTCGGGCCTCCTGTCATCTCGCGCAGCATGCTAGCGCTGCCTTGGCTTTAATTAAGTTATTCTGGAAGTGCTGACAACGAAATAAATAAATAAGTGACAAGTGTGTGGAGTTTCTATGGAGACCTGAAGCATCTGGCTTGATCCCAATAATTTGTTCTGTGGCGGCGTCTTCCATCACCCACCCCTTCTCTCCTCCCCTCCTTCACACGTCCGTAAACATAAAGTCTCCTCAGCTCACGTACATTTCCTCTGACAGTGCTCAACTTAACACAACTTTGATGATAATCGCGGTCTCAAATGTCAACGTGTTTCATCACTTTAGTTGGATGTCTTTAATGGCTTGCGCTTTCCAATGAAACACCACCACCCATGGATAAAATGCAGATTAATTGCACGTATGCATCGAACAAATATACTCTGATGCAAGTTAAATAGGTCTCATCAAGGCTGAGAAAAGTGGAGACACCTCTTTGGCATTACATATAAGCTTGGAACATATATATGGCAGGGAGCAGCGGGGGTAGCATTGCAATAAGGTTTGAACTGTGCTACTCAGCAACAGTGTTCAGTCTTAATTTGGGAGATAGAAGCTGCACTTCAGAGCCCCGGGCCTGTTTAAAAGCAAGTGATGGAGGAGGTCGTAACAGCCTCTCAACTGCTGCATTTAGGGGCAAAAAAGGAAGGATGATGGATGGGTGAGATCTATATGTGACCCGAAGGAAACCACACAACACAATGTAGACGCCTTGCGAGCGGAGACCACGGAATGAACCCGGAGATTAAAGTTCACTTATCAAGGCGAAGATTTCGTTTCTTATGTTTACTTTTGCGTTTAATGCTGGAGTCCTTTTCAAGTGCTGGGTCTTTTTGAGGGGCTTAGAGTGTTTGGTGCAGTTGGTTTGAAGTGCGGCGAGGCGGACTACTTATCCATAGTCGGTGTATTACCTACAGAAGATGGTGCCTTAAACGCTCCCTGCTTTTGAGAGGCACATCTACGCATTGAAGTTGTGCAAACTACTGAAATGGGAAAAGGTCAGTTTTAGTATATGGAGACCTGAACTCTCAGTATCTACGGAAATGCTTTGTTGTTAGTCGGATGACATCATGTCGCAAAACAATCACAGTAAACCCCTTTTTCTGAATTGATGAGGATGAAAAATAAAAATAAATTCTTACAACGTTGCACATGCAGTGGCTTAGTAAATATACAACTTACCTTTTTGCACATGTTTACCCCCCACAATGCAGCTTTCAAGTAATTCTGAATGTTATACCCATAGATACCCATGTATATAGATGAACAATGCTAACCACCTAGTTCAATGAAGCCCAAGAAGGAAGTGCTCATGGACAAATTATTGCTCCATCTCGCACTGGCTCCTATGGACTCACATTGAAAAGTAAACCCCTCTAGCACAGTAACAGTAAAAAAAAAAAAAATATGTGGTTCAACGCTCACTATGATGTCTTGATATTGTCTTGAATCCAGGTATGAGCCATGAGGTTTCTCTAACTTCGACTCCTGTTAAAGTACAAAGTGTAAGGCAATAATCCCCTCTGCTGTATGGTGGTCCATTTTTTTAATTGGATGTTAGAAAGCAATTTAACGTTCTGTGAAAGCTACTAAATATTTCAAGGTATTTGTACAGGGATAATCAAGACAAAGCTCAACCCACGAAAAAAAGAAAGGACACTTTTTGGCAGATCGTGAACTAAGACAAAGCATAATGAAAGATTTCCTCTCGGGTGGACAAAACCTTGGCACCTAACTGTATCTTTTGTCTCGTCTTTTATTTTGCTCTTTTTCAACAGAGGGATAATCTGCTTCAAATGACACCATATTGTTGATAGCAGAGAGGCTTATTGTCCCCCTTTCATGTCTTTGATAAAAGACACAGAGAGCTACTGTTCCAGCTGCCGGCATGGAGGAGAGAGTACCATTACACTTCCTCATCTCCATAAAGTCCCCATTCATCCATTTACCTCAGAGGGGCCAAGGCTGCAGACGCCTTAAAGCAGGGAGCTGGCGGTGGGCGCGTGCCGCTCTCTCTCTGCTCAGTATGCTGTGGCACCCAGGCACGCTGATGTGCTGAATACTGACAGTCAGCAGATTCGCTTTGTTGTGCACTTTCATTTAGGCAACAAGGGACTGCTTTTCGTTAAGTGCAACTCGCAAGGATGAAAGAATTAGGAGTTGGCAAAGGGACTAGCAACGTTAGTTTTTCCGCCATCACTTTGAAATCCCAGCTATAACCATCTGTCTAGCTCACTCCAAAATTTCAGACCAGCACAGCAAGGGGATGCATTATTCAATATTCCAAAATGCAGTGTTGAGTTAAAGCTTATCATTGCAGTACTGATTCACCAACTGGATGGACTTCGCAATTATTCTATTAATATTGCTTAATTTTATTTCAGACAGTTGGGGGTATCTTGATGGTGGGGATACTCAACTGACTGGAAACATTTTGTCAAGCACTTTAACCACTAAAGCTTAATGGGTAAAAAGCTTAGAGGAAGGGAGAGTGCACACTTAAAGTTAAAGCCATTTTCTACGGAATTTCTTTCCTCTGTAAAACAGTTTGAATATGGTTCAACAGCAACATGGTCAAGCCCATTCAAGCGACACCGCCTGCCTCCACTGGAGCTCTAGCACACAGAGTGATACATGTTTACAAAATATAGCCCTTGAGAAACATAATGGGCAGCAGAAGCCTTTGTGTGCCGTGAAGGCAAGGTGGTGACCCTCGCTTGGCCGTCTTCATTAAAGCCTATAGGCCAACACTGTTGCAGTGCAAGGCTAAACCACAATCTTTCCAAGCATCTCAGTGCACACATTATCGCAGAACCAAACTGCCACAAAATGCATTTGTTTAACCGAGAACAATCATCCTGCGATGCAAACCTTCTATTTCCAAACAAAAGGTCACATTCAAAGGGTATGGGATGAGTAATTGCACATTTTATACAGCCATGAGACTCTGAATAGAAACTTTTAAAATCATTTCATAGATAAAAAAGCAATAACAGAGCACAATATAATGTTTCTCTCCAAACAGATTTGTTGGACTCATTGGCATTCAAATTACAGAGTATATTTTCCAGTTCAAATACTTTAAACAAGATATTCATCAGCAAAGGGAAGCGAGGTAGAAATTTCATTGCGCAAACAATGATTATTGTATTCATAATGCCAGGAAAAGGAATAGGTAGAATATCAGATGAATCTGCTTGACCAGCATCCACCGGAAATAAACTCATATACATCTTGCACGAACAAAAGTAAGACCCATTCACATCTAATATTATGATTTGTGTACATGTACTGTAATTTTACAAAACATGATAACCATTTATAAATATTCATTCTTCTTTTCGTTTTCACCTTCAAAGAAATGATATGCTTTTAGCAATATGTCACATGGATCTCTATGTGAATGTGGTCATTTCTATGTTTAATACATATATTATGTTTCTGAACTAGCATTACATGAGCCCACTGCCTGAGGTGTCAGACATGTTTATGGGAGGGGCGCCGTACAGTGGAAACATCTAAACAAGGACTATTTCATCAGAAGTCCGCGAGCCAAATGGTGCCCACCAATAGAGATCTCCCAGTCACATGACCCATAGCCACATGTCAGCCATTTTGACGAAATCTGTCCGCCGACTCCGCAGCAATGGAGCTAAGCTAGCTTGTTCAAAAACTCTCTGGAACTACATGGAAACTGAACAAAGAATTCTGAACATCAGCGGTGAGTTACCCATTTATATACATACTTGTCCCTATTCAAATAAACTTAAAATATACCGAACCTAAATCCATAATCAGACCTAAAATGTTCATTTCATGTTAATGGTTACTTCCAGGTTTATTACAATCGCTTTTTGTCACATTAAAACAGTATTTTCGTCATGTAAACGTTAACAAATAATTCTGAAAACCTCCGTGCATTTGTGTTAAGGATGTATATGTATACTGTATTCTCTGATTAACATTTAATGGTGTTGATTGATTGATTGGTATATGTTTATTGAGCGTGGGCTAGCTTCTCTGTACAGACAGAAGTAACAGCTAGCTTTGAGGAGCTGTTTAATAAATTATAATTAAATATTTGAATATATTCGAATATTCAAATTAATAAACAAAAGAACTTCAAAAATGATTTTTGTGCAAAAGTCAAAGCCCTAGTCGTGACTGATGCTAACTGAGCTAACCAATGTTTATTGCCGCCAACCACTTGTTTCTCCGCTTTGTTTCTTTTGGGATACGGTATAAAGATATTCCTTTTGTCTGATCACGTATCTGGTCGCATCCAACTGCACAGTATCGCGCCGGCATGATAGGAAAATTTTGCAATGACCTGTCGTATCACCAGCGGTTTTGCATTTTCTATTCCGTCAAGATGGCTGCTCCAAATGGAGTGACGTCTCTATAGTGCTGTCACAATAATATATTTCAAACCTGATTTCAGTACTATACTTCATACCTTGATACCAATAAAGGGGAAAAGGTTTAACAAGAACTTGTGGCCCCATTAAAAAATTAAATTATTTTGAGTTAAGTTTACTTTATTGTATGCTTTATAGAGTTCAAAATCAAAGTCAAATGTATACCACATGAGCTTAAATTAACTAAAAAAACATACTTTTTATGGGGCAACAAGTTATTTGATAGTTCTTGATTAATTGATAACATTTGTCCCGTGCGATTGCTCAAATAGGACCTAGTTCTGATACTAAGGTATTGATTAATGTCTGATTTTCAATACTTTTGACAACCCGACAGGTATGTGTATTTCACATCAGTGTACTTTGGTTTATCTGAAAATACGTATTAAAAATAACATTTGTATTCATAATTCTTGATTCATGCAGAAAAAGATCTTTTCTTACAAAGTGGAATTCCAATTAACAAATACATGAATAAATACTACCAATTTAAATACCATAGTGATTTTTATTTTTCCTAAATTGACTTTTCATTTATATTAATTTAAGTATAATTATGTATTCCTTCGATATGATTTTGGTTATTGGAAATTGGTTAATTATTTAGCTTCTTTCTCTCTTATTTTTGTCTATAACATGTGCACTTATAAAAACCATGTTAAGAAAGCAGCGTGAAAAGAAACCACAATACTTCCTTTATTGGCCGTTTTAGCAAAGAAATCACAGAAGGTTCTAGAGATCCCTATGCTCCCCACATCAATCATACCGACACTTACACATCAGCCTACAATACAAGAAAAACACTTTCTAGAGGCCTTGTAACAACCTGTAATTGACATGTTTAAAACAAAATCATACTTGGTGTAAGTGTGTGCAAAACCCAGTGTGACGTCCGGGTGTGAAGTGGGTGGAAATGGATCTTAAGTTCTTCTTAGTATTCTTCTGCTGTGGAGATGTCAAATACTTGTTTGAACTATATGTCTGAATTCATGACAGCTGTGAACCTCAGAGTGATGTGTGAATGAAAGTCTTTGTGTCAAACTTTGTGTTTCTCAGCGTCAATAGCACACTGGTGTATTTTTTTATCTGACAAATGAGAATGTCAGTGTTATCCTCTCATATTGTTGGGAAAAATCAATAAAACACTTAATACATGGGAGGAAAGAGACCTCTTTTCAAACAAACAACTTACGGTGACTAACAATACGCAGGGATCCCCAGTGAAATTCAGTAATAACATTGAATCAGTCACCATAGCTTTCATGGTATTCATAAAAAAATAAAAATATTTCCTTTTCTCTCTGAGGGTGCTTATAGATTTGCCATCGCATTACATGACATTTGTACAGACAATGGAGTAAGTGATTATCAGCTGGATCTGGAATTTCCACATTCACATTCAATATAATATACTGTATGTAATAAGTCCAAACATGACAAACATCACAGATATTGTTTATCCACTGTAACTTACAGGAAGTGATATATACCCTTAAAACTCCCATTTGTGAGGTTTCCTAATGTGGTGAGCAGCATATCTTGTTCAAACTTCCACTATTGTATTTTTCTTTCTGTCCTGACTAGGATTTATGGCATTATAATCTAATAGTCAGAAATATATGATGCATATAGGATATACCATGTTAATTCTAGACCCGTCCTCTTACAATGTGTTATTCCTGCGCCTCCCTCACCCCGACATTAACCAGCAGACTATAACCGTAAAGGAAAATCACTATAATATCCCCATAAAGTGTCTGTGGGTCCTCAGTGGTGGCTTTATGGTTACCTCAATGCACTACGGCGCTTTACACTTCCCCTGCTGTCTGCAGGTTTAATTCCCGTAATGGGAGATTGGTTCCCTTACTTATCGGCCGCGAACACACTTTGGACATTTTAAAATACTCCTACGGTCTATTGCAGTAATGTTGCAGTTTAATTTCATAGACCCGTGTGTGTCATTGCAACATAATGCAGCCCAATATGATAGTGGGCTCCCTGCTCAGCCCTCCCTTCGCCTCATGTGTCTACATTCTCATCCCATGGCCGTCTCTAGGTGATTTAGCACCGCCAGTCTCAAGCAGGTGTCCAACATGGCGATCACGGGGAGCGGATCTCTCGCTTTTTCTCTGGCCATTTTCGTCATTTCAGCAGCGTTCCTCCCAAAAGGTAAGTTTTCCCCCCGTGCTTTATGTCGTGTTGGAGACTATGCACTGCAAAGCCCGGAGAGAGTGTCGGGGAAGAAGTTGTGTTGCGCACATGCAGGAGCTTGGCTTTCAAATCTCAGCATCACTTTTTGCTCAGCTTTTCCCCGAGTCTTGCAGTCCGGTTATCGCTGTTGTCTTGATCGCTTTGTGCAGAACTGCAAGAGAAGAGAAAATAAGTAAAGTAAAGCAGATTACGCGTGCATAGGCAACATCGTCGTATAGCCCGCAGAGCTTGTCAAGTTGTATACGCGCAGTTTATGGACGCACCGTCAGCGTTCACAAAAAAAATGCATGCTTTTGTACATCGTAACTCATTACATTGCGCATGTACCGGTGCACTTCAGGTGGAAGAAAACACGCATTGCAGCTCTCGTCTCACATGGAGTGGTTCGGCACAGCACTTTGCAGCCCTGGTGCCAGTGCCAGGCTATACGCAGTCTCCGCAGTCTCCCTCTGCTGTCTCTGCTGTCTCTGCTGCGCGCGTTGATGGGGAATGTGGCGTGTGGGGCTCTCATCCCTGCACTAGTGTTTGCATCGTGTTTACTGCAGGACCCCGTGCAGTCCCCATGCCCGAGCCTTTATTTCACCCCCAGATTGTAGATCCGTGCTCAGATCCCACTGTGCTTGTATCAGTGTTGCATGCGTCAGCCTCGGTGTTGCGCTCCTGTGTTTCTGGCTGTGTGTATTGTAGACGCTGACAATATGTGCCGCACGTAAATCTGTTAAAATGTCAGCTCAGACTTCCTGTAATATCTCCCTGTGACGGAAAAGGCGTGTGGTATTGTCAGTCAAGGCCTTGTTTAAATGGCAAGCAACAGTTGCATCCCAGCTCCCCACTTTATCCACTTGAAAGTATTTTGATATCTGCTCCCTGCTACTATCTAATATCAACAGGTATTCCCTCTCTCCCTGCTCTCTCTCTGTATCTGCAGCTGTTAACAGTGATTTGCATTAAATCTGAATATTTAGTGTGTTGACTTGTTTTCACAGCTCATCGCTCTCAATCCTTTAATTTCCTTTTTGTTGTTATGGTCTGCGTTGAATAGTTGAATGACATTTATTGCATTGTTTAGCGACTTCTTAGCTCATTAATTTGATTAGCTGTGCCATCAAATCAAATAATGCCAGGTGAATGCAAAGTAATCCATCCTCCACACTCCTCTTGTGTATTAGAAAAGCTTGACAGTCAGCAGTGAAAGTGTAAAATCCCTTCTATCTGACCTCATGTTCTACATTGGTCTGACTGTCTCTGTGCCAGCCGCCTGGAGCTACAAACACACAGGCTCTCACAGTAGTGGAGTGCCGACAGTCTTCATCTTGACACCATCCAGCATTTTTCTTTGTTAATCCTCCAAATATGTGATTTAAACTTAGCATAGCGCCAAGAAACAATCCAACACTATCCATTCAATAGTGAATACAATAGGTGTTGAGATACTCTGACCAGAGAGTAGGGATAGGAGGTAATTATCAAAGAACCATCTATTACTGAGGTTATAAGTGCTGGGAAAAACAATGCCCCCAGTACATTCAGAAAACAAACTCATTTGCAGGAGTCAAGCATGAAACAAACAAGCAAAACAGTTACATGATTAATTGTGTTGGAGCAAGACTTCCTGAAATATAATGTTACCAGAAAAAAACAATTTATTTTTGTTGTTTTTATTTACTATGCAATTACTTTATGTTGCATTTAATTTTTTGCAAGTTTAAGTCCACATACCATATACCACACACTTACATGTGTCGGAGCCATTAACAATTATTAATACATTTTGAGATTGATTCATTCTTACCGCTCTAATTATATTTATTAGTCGAGGCCTATTCTATCCTGTGGTTACACTCTGAGGTGCATGACCTACTACTAAATCATAACATCTGGTCATATCTCAGAAGGTTGCATAATCCCAAGACGTTTTGCCAGTCTGAAATCGTTCATCATGACTGAGTGATGGTGAAGTGGATCAATACGAGCTGTCGTGAAGCCTCAAGGCGCAGCTGAAGGACGCCATCGCAGAGAAACAAAAGGAAACATACAGTTGTTACGCTACTCTTGGCTGCCAGTTGGCATGTGACACGCTTAGTGATTGAACGTGTCCATCCTTTGCTCAAGTTGTTGGCTTTGAATGGATGCAGGAGAGATTTGCTCAGCTGCATATTCTCAGCCTGTTTAACCGTTGTCAGGAAGAGGTTTATGAAGCTGATTGAGGAAGACAACCATTGTGCTTTTTTGAGGATTTTAAAATGTTGCTTATTATGAAAGGGAGCATCTAACTCATAAACATTGTATCGATGGACTGTGCTTACCCCCTGGCTTAATTACACTCAATGGGGAAGTGCACATGGACAAAGTTTTTCTCCGACTCGCTCTTGCTCCTGTTGACTTGGATTTAAAAGTCAACTCCTCTAGCTTTGTAACCGTTTGTGTGTCCTTAATGATTGACCGATCAGATGCTTTCATTTGCGGGGGACACTCCAGTTTGCCTTAGCAACCATCTTAGCAACACATCTGTCCCTGTTACGGCTTGAAGCTAACCTCACCAAACAAATGCCCTTATGAGGAAATTATGGCTCCTGCTAGCCTATGTTCAAATTTGCTTCTTCTGCAAACACTAAGGTGATGTCAACACTCGATCACACCTCTTGTAATAAACAATAAATACACAAGTAATAAATAATTTTGTTTGTTGTTATCATCATAAGCACAATATTGTGAGCTATTTTATAATACAGTGAGCCTCTCCAAAATACTGTGATAAACATTGTACAGTGAGATCAATAACAATTTTGATACATTCCTAAAAATGCAATCTAGATATGGTTCAACTTGACTGGACCAGTGATTGTTATTGATGCTTAATTTGAGGAGATGTGAAAAGACTCAACAAAGTGTGCCTGGTTCGAAGTCTGTTCACCGCCTTTAAAACAGTTCAGTGATGTTATACATTTGTGAACTGTATCAAATTGACCAATACAAGTAAACCTGCCCCAAGTGAAAAAAGTCACTCTTAAAGCAAATTAGTATTTGTTTCAAAATGTTGAAAAACTGGAGGTGGGTGGAAATGCAGACTATTTGAACCATGAATGCAGGGCCATACAGGATCACCTAACCAGCCAAGATGCAGTCACAAGCCCAACATCATTCCAATAGTTATAACTGTCTCTAATTATAAAAACAATAGTTAGTATGTCATCTTCATATGCATAGGCCCTTTAAATGGATCCATGCAACAGTCATAATTTAGTTTAGCTCTTTGTACAATAAATGAAAAACTACAACAAAATACAAAAAAATCCAGAAACTTTATACATGCTCTTTCAATTTTTGGTCAACAATCGTCTCCTCAACTGCAGAGAACATGCATTATTTTACATTTGTTTCATTTTAGTCTGTATCCTTGTAGCATGCAGAGGTACAGCTGTTGCATTTTCTGCTGTATATGACAAGCACAGAAACGCATTGTGGTGCGGCGCTCATAGTTTTCGATCCAGCTGGAAACTCCTTGTCAAAACTCGTCGTTGTGAAGTACAGTACTGGATTCTCACATTATATTCTTTCTTTCTTATTGGAGCAGATCTTGTAACATATAATACACTCCTTGTGAATTCCCTGTGTTCATATTTTCCATTTTCTGTGTTGATTCTTCTTTGAAGGGTGCTGTGTTTTCCCATTGTTTTCCCATTGTTGTCGTTTGCATACAGAACCTGGGGCGGCAGTACTAACTAAATAGTCTCACAGAACTGAGAAAAATGAAACTGTTAAAGTATGTAATGTAATCTTAATTGGTTTACTCTTAAATGAGCTTGTACTGGAAAGCTATATGTAATATAGACCCGTTTAAATGTGGAACAGATATTACGATAATAATGGCTCTGTCCATAAAAGGAAATCATGCTTGCTAAAAATCAAAGATGATAGAAAAGAGCTATTTATTTGTAGTATTTGTAGACTCTCGTTCTCGAAAGGACAAATTAACCCCCTGTATGCCTGCGTTCGACCCATCCTTCAACCAGTCTCTCCAGACTGAGTAGCAGGTGCAGTGGTGACTTCACTCTCTTCAGATCTTCAGACGAGCTCTTGGTCTGGATTTGCTTGTTGGAGGATTAGCCAACTGTGCATGTTTTGTCGTTGATGGGTGAAAGAGTACAAAAAACAATATGCACGCATCACATCAAGAAGGTCCCTGGACTGATTCCTTCTAATAGACAATTGCAAGTCTGAAAAACACGACATTCTGTTCAAACTGATGAATCTCATTTTGGCACAGCTCCCTGTTGATGTTTCTGTCATTTTTGTTTCCAGTGTGGCCTACAGTGGAAGTACATTATCATTATTAGTTGTGTGGAGTGCTGGGGAAGAGGTCATTATACGAGGCACATGGAGTACATTTCAAATCAGTTTGGAGCCAACTGAAGTGCACCCCTCCTTTTATCTTGCGTGTCGAGCAGCGTGACGCTCCTGTATAAACGTAATACTACATTTAATGGGCCGTTGATATGTGCCCACTTATACAGCGTTTCATCGCCCGTATGTTAAGATCAGCACAGTATATCATTTTTTACAATTATGTAGTCTTCTATTTCAAGATATTGAATTTATTGCTCATTTAATTTACATTATAGTGTAGTTAATAAGCCACACTCTAATTGCTGGATAATGCATGGCGCTACTTTATGTGGTGGCAGCTAATTTCACTGTTGAAGGGAAAGGGTATAGCAAGCACTTGGCAACTGATGCATAGTGAGACAGAAGCAGCTAGTAAAAGTACATCCATGTTTATGTGCATTCCATAGCCTTCTCTGATTTTTTTTTGGTATGCATGCTAATTAGGTTTGAACAATAATCGTGGTAAAATATCTGCTTGTGATTTCCATGCGTTTTACAATATGCAAAATAAACTATAGTAGCCTATTGTTCCATATACATTCTTTACATTCCTTCTTTTACACGGACCAAATGGCTTCTACAAGATTCCCACATACTTCAGAAACATTTTTTTTTCTTTCTGTAAGTAGAATATATTGCAAAACATGATAAAGTATAAGCTATCAAAGGTTAGAATTTAACCTTTGAATTTGTTTTATCTTCATTTTAGATCATATTGATATTGTCTCATTGGCAATTGGAATAAGGATTAAATGTTTTTGTTATGGTTAAAATGAAATAAGATAATAAAAATAAGGGATTTTTCAATTACAATTGTGTTCTAAAATAATAAGCGTAAACGGTGTCTAAAGATACTTGATCCACAGGTAAAACTTCTTTAGAGAATACAATAATCAAATTACTGTATACAAAAAGGTTTTAAATTTAAGAGGGTATTGTTTGTCTTATTATGCAATTTTTTCACAATGGACTTAATGAATTGCAGACGCAGTGATTTGCTAATTGTGAGCATTAAAATTGTGATTTTGATTCAACCGTTATTAATCGTGTAGCCCTAATGCAAATGTATTATTATTACCACAGCTAGGCATGCTGACAACACAGACACTTCTGTTGGTGAAGAAGAGAAAAACTTTATGCAGACAAAGTACAGCAGCCTTACCCAAAGAGCTGCGTATACATCATGTCTGAATAACATGGGACAAACATAGATCGACTTAATTACATGAGTGCAACCCCTTTTACGCACATTTGAGTCATCCATCCCCTCCTCTGGCAAATATAGCCCCGTTGTGTGGTGTCAAAACTGAATGACAAACTGGGCTTGATCAAAAATGTGTCTGTCCGTCTGTTGAAATGTAGTAAACAGTCAATTAGCAGAAGTAGACAGATGACAGGGGCCTTCGTGATTACCGGCACAGACGCTTCCATTCATAACCGCCTTAGTAATGAGGAGGGGAGCTTATGAATATGACATTGTTCTTTCTGTTCCCTGAATCTGAGAAACCTCACGGCATTGGCTGTAGACTCCAACAATCAGATTCACCGTGCTGGTAAAAAAGAAATAGAAAAGAGAAAATGCAATGTTTTTGTTTTGAAAGGGTCGTAGAGTGCACATTAGTATGGGTGATGGAGCAATTACAAGCTGCCATTAAGGCTGTGTAGCAGTCATTTCACAGCGATTCCTAAATGAACGAGTCCATAGGGCAGATTCCCTCACAAACCTCTGAGTTTGACGAATGCCAAAGAAGTAAAAGAATACAGTTTTTTTTCTCCGTGCGACATTCCCTCCTGCCGTGATGGCGCTTTCACTGGCCATCACACATAATGTTACAAATTCTCATCTTTTCACATAAGTGCGAATATGCCACGGTTCTATCCGCAGATGTCATTTTTGTTCAGATGGCGGTTACTGCTTTTGTTAGGGGGCCATTATGATTTCTGCAGAACATTACTTTAAAAATGTAAATTGTACTTGGTGCAAAGTAGCTGTATTATTCATTCCTTTATTACACTTGATATGCATACAACAACAGGCAACAGCAACATAACAGTCATAAATACATTTGTTTTGTTTACATATGCTGTATCAGGCACAGTGTCCGGTGTTACTAAATAGTTACTGTAATCCATTACTTATTTGGGTTACTACATGTATGTAGTGTAACGAATGACTTTGAAAATATCAATCAATCAATCAACTTTTATTAGTAGAGCACCTTTCCTACACGAGACAACACATAGCACCTCGCAGCTCATATCACACCATGAACATTAAAATCTTCATAAACAATAAATAATAGAATTAAAATCGCACAGGGCATTAAAAACAAACATTAAGATCACAGGAAATATTAAAAACATCAAAGATAAAATCACACAACTGATTAAAAATCTTAAAACATTAAAATCACACATGGGATTAAAATCATAAATAGCCGCCACAGGGTATTAAAAACAAACATTAAGAGCACAATAAATGCTAAAAACATAACATAATTATTATTATTGTCCGTCAATAGCCACAAAAAGAGTAAAGATAAAATCATTCAGCTGTATGCGCCGCTAGATACTGTTAATTAGATTATTATCAAAATACTGAACAGTGCACAACGTAGTCTTGCACAGTTATTCCAATGTGGTTTTACTGCAAATGGCCAAAATAATCCTTGAATCTTGAACTCTCACACAGGTTAAAAAGGCAGATGCAGGTTCAACATGAAGCATCATAAACACTTCAAACATGTTTATAATACTTTTTAAATTCCCATTGTTTAGTGATACCGATTTTATTGAATATATTTACTATGGCAAACGTAATCTCAAAGTAATGTATCTCACTTTCTTCAGACCGTAACAAAGTAGTGTTACTAACATTGTGAATAGCGATGAGTAATATGTTACTAATTACTTTTTCAAACTAATTTACCCAACACTAGGCCTGAAGTGTGGCTTTAAATTCACTGCACACGGGTGAATTGTAAACGTGAGTACAAAATGAGTTCATTATTGTATTTAAAGATGCAATGTTTGGAAATGTTGAGTGACACTTCTCAGACTGGAAGAAAATTTCCTGAGGCTAGAGTCCATCTGTTAACATATAATTATGAGTTTCAGGTTTTTTCTTTGTTTGTTGGCCACTAGTTGGCAGGTGTCACAGTCTGTTTCCATGGGACCCAAGTAGATTGAACTTTAGATTTATTGTCTGTAAAAATCTATAATAGTGCATGTGTAATGTATGATTCAATGTATGTTACTGATGCCTGCAGGAGATGACATTTTACTGACTTCTCTAAACTTAAAACAAGCATTTTGTTGCAGAGTTCATGTTTGGTTTTGAGTAGAAAGCCCATAGTCAGTGGCAGCAGAATGCTAACACCGCACTAATCAGACTCCTGCAGAGAGAGGATAAAGCCATGACAGATGCAGTCTTTTAGTTTGAAATGCACAAAGTATCTCCCTTACTTCTCGAGCATATGCAAGGGTAGGTGTTCATGCTTTGGTGCGTTTGTGCGTGTTCAAAGTTAAAAAAATGGAACATGGCGCACTAATTATAAAGCCTTTTCAGAGGGTTCCTAAGGCTGGGCGATATGGCAAAAAAAAAAACATCTCCGATTTTTTCACACCAAATCCGATTTTCGATTTTAATCGATTTATTTTTTTCTATTTAAAAACAAACTACAACTGACAAAGAAATAGATTTTCCTTTATGCAGTTTAATCTAAATCCCCATGGAGCATAAGTGTAACAGGAATTAAGCCTTAAAACATGCTTGTAAACGGGATGGCTCTGCCATTGAAAACAGTGAAAATGTAGCTTAACAGTTTTATAATAACTTCACTTACAGAGACACTATGCACCTTCAAAATAACTTAAATCACACAAACAAGGCCCATCGCAAATATATCAATCCTATTAAACACATGCATTATTCACATGAAATATCACATTTTTAAAACTGATTACTCAAAATAGAAATGTTGTAAGAGACAGTCTTTTCCAAAAGCCTCCTCGGGTTTTCATGCTTGTTCTTTCAACTGTGCCTGAGTAACTGTGCTGTAGTACAACGCTCGGTCCAGCTGGTGGCGCTAATACTAACTTCAGTGACTCCCGCATTGTGCGAGCTTCCTGTTTACATTCTGATGCTGTAGCTAACAGCTACTGTAGCAGCTACTTTAGCTAACAGCTACTGTAGCAGCTACTGTAGCTAACAGCTACTGTAGCAGCTACTGTAGCTAACAGCTACTGTAGCAGCTACTGTAGCTAACAGCTACTGTAGCAGCTACTGTAGCTAACAGCTACTGTAGCAGCTACTGTAGCTAACAGCTACTGTAGCAGCTACTGTAGCTAACAGCTACTGTAGCAGCTACTTTAGCTAACAGCTACTGTAGCTAACAGCTACTGTAGCAGCTACTGTAGCTAACAGCTACTGTAGCTAACAGACAGCGGGGAACACGTTGTCTGTATCAGAGCAATGAGAGCAATGTGTGAGACGTGTCTTTCCCCAAAGTGCAGCGGCTCAGTGGGACACGAGTGTGTGCGCGCCACGGACACGGGAGTGAGCTTTGGAATAACGAGCGTGAGAGAGCGTGAAAGATGTGGCGTACGAACATGGCGTACGAACATAGCGACCGGAGCCTGCGTGCGTGTGTTTTGGCGATTTAAATAAAGTCTGATTCTTGAACGTTTGAAGTGTTATTGCAACAGCACCAACTGTGAGAGCGAGCCTCAGGCCAGAGGGAGACTGTTAGCATTAGGTTAGCTTCAAAATGACTGCTCAACACCATAGACCCGCGGTTAGCGCGTTAGCGCTGTAGTTCTGCGCTGGAGAAAATAAAAATCTAATTTTTAAAAAAAGAAATTGCCCTAAACGTAAAACTCGAATTAATGATTAAAATCGATTAATCGCCCAGCCCTAAGGGTTCCTAATATTAATTTGATATGGTAAAAAATAATGAAATGATAAAGAAATAATGTAATTCATTTACAGTATATGATATACATCTAGTATCAAGTATCTGTCTATCTATGTAATTTGTATACATGTTATATTCTATTGTTGTGTAAATATTTGAAAACTTCTACTTCCTTTGCTGTATTAATACGCCACTCCTCTGCTACAGTATTACGACACTATTTGAGCATCAAGTACAAGATTAGTCAAATAATCCACGTCCAGAATATATACAGTATATTGTATATTTTTGTCATCAGTTTGATGACACATATACTAGGAGTAATAGTAATGATGTATTATTGTGTGGTTTTATCTCAAAGAGTATAGCGCAAGTGGACGATACAAAGGTGAGAAGGGCGCCAGCTTCAGTGGTGGTGATGAGAATGAGACCAACAGTCGCTTTAGCCGCTGTAACTCAAAAAGTTTTGTGTTGAAAACTCACTGCATTTTCTCTTTCTTTTGTAGAACTCCTTGCAGGCTGAACTGTATCCTCACTTTAAGCCTTTTGTCAATAAGAGCCAATCTTGCAGCTCGTAATACATATGGTTTTATTTTGAAAAGGCCGCAGGAAGTGTCTCTTGGTGTTCAGCTGAGCGTTTAACTTTGACTGTGCTGCAGCTGAGGCGTGTGTTAGATGTGATGAACAAAGTCCTCACAAAAAATAAACTCGACAAAAGGGCACTTTTGGAATCAAAGGGCAAAAGGGCAGGTGTTCTAGCCCCTTTAGCCCCTCCCCTCTGCACTGGTCTGGTGTGTGTGTATTTGTAATAATGATTTCCCCCCTCAGTAGGACATAAAGCATGTTATAGGACAATGTTATACTAGTTGTGGTTCCTCTCACAGCTCTGTGTTTCTTGTCTGCTGCAGCCCAGTGACACTTTTATGTTTTTAATTTTATGTGAGCTGTATTTCTGCGATGCCTGCTGGAAAGAACAGACCCACACTCAAAATGAATTATAAAGCTGGTAAGTGTTTTATATTGAGCAGATGATAACACATGTTTGTTGCATTTTATATTCACTTCAGAAAGATGACGGTCTTGCATTGAAAATGGTTTGAGGACATTCTCATAGTTTTTGCTGATGGAGTTTTTTTCTGAATTGTTTTATCGTTACCAATATTGTATATTAATCCGCAATCCAATTTAGACCTGTAACTTTACAGGATTATTAGCATCAACAGTTGTAATTCAAATTATTTAAAAAATAAGTAAACAGTCAATGTATCTCGAGAGAGCGAATGAATCCGTGCAGACTGGAGGTGAAGATTGTGTTCACACCAATATGCTTCATCTGTGAAGAGGTGAAACCATCAAACAAGTCATCGTCAATCATTTGAAGAAGAAGGTCCTAGGTTCGATTCCACCTCCAATAGGTATGAATGTAAATGAGAGAGTGAATGGATGGTGTTGATTGGGGGCTGATGCGCCAGTGTGTTCGGCGACTCGCTTCCGTCATCCCCGTGTGTGGAAGGATTGGAACAATATCTGAACTCTGGACATTGTAAAGCGCTTTGGGTGACCTTGGTCTGTAATAATGCCCTATCTAAAAATAAACAATACGTACATACTTACTTACTTACCTCCAGAGGGGGCCTTTCTGTGTGGAGTTTGTATGTTCTCTCATTTTTAAGTATGTTTCCTGCGGGTGCACCAGTTTCTCCTACCACTAAAAACATGTTCAATAGGTCTGGCATGCACCTCCTGTATGGCCACTTCGCTTTCATCTTTGTGAGGACTATGTAAGTGTTGGAGTGAGAGGACAAATGCCCACAATTGTAAAGCACTTATGTGTGACTGTGAAATGCGCTATGTAAGGGATAATGTATAGTACGCAGGTCATTATTGGAAAAGAAATACCGACAGTACCCCGACGCGCAGCAAAGGGGTCTGTTTCCACCTTCAGGGCGCTTATTATACGGCTTTGTACCAACAGAACATACAACATAAACTTCAGTCCGCTCTTAGGAATGCCAAAAGATTTATTCAATGACAGAAAATAAAATAGTTCCCAAAGGCTTTTCCTTGGCTATGCGAGTAACAGTTAGGCTAGCAACAGCTAGGCTAGCAACTTCCAAACTAGAACTCTCTCGAACTGCATGAAAACTGAACAAAGAATTCTGAACATCAGCGGTGAGTGACCCAAACATAAATTTAAAGCTGCACTAACTGACTTTATTTTTGTATTCATTACGAAAATGCTATCCATGTCCATGTAGTGCATTTGGATAAACGTCCTTTTGAAGAAAAAGTAGCACAGATTTGTGCTTCCGTGACATTATATTTTAGATCGAGTTTTGATGAAACAAGGAAGAGAATGTGTTTCGGGCTGCAGATTGTGACCAATCACAGCAGACCACTAGCCCCCACTTTTGTGAGAAATTGAGCACAACAAGCCGAGGAGCTTACCTGAAGCTTCCTCGTCTTCGTCACCGGTTACTGCTTACACAGCGAAACAGCCATCCCAAAGAAAGTCCCGTTCCTCCGCGCTTCCCGGTTCTATCGTTCTATGGTCACGCCATCCACGTGCAAATCCATGTCCATGTATTATCCATATTGGAAGACGCTAGCTCCGTCCCAACAGTGGTGTGTGTGGGGGGCGATAGCTTTGTGGGTGCGGGGAGGGGAGCAGAAAGAGAGAGGCCAGCGAGTCTGCGGCTTCAAAATCCCAAAGTCAGTTAGTGCAGCTTTAAAGTGATTGTCTGGAGTTTGTCAGAAAGAGAGCGAGAGGTACTTGATTTGAAAAAAAACGACGCAAGCTCCTCCCCCTTCCTATCTGATTGGTCTACACCTACGTTTTCGTAACACTTTGAAATGTTAATCAGAGAACACATTATACATATACATTATTAATACACATGCACGGAGGTTTTCAGAATTATTTGTGAACGTTTTAATGAAAAAAATAATGCACAAAAAATGTGATCGCGGCAAACCAGGAAGTGCTTTTATCATGAATTGCACATTATAGGACACATCTGCAGAGGATCTGATTATGGATATAGGTTCAGTATATACATAAGTACCTCAGCGCGGATGTTCAGAATTCTTTGTTCAGTTTTCATGTAGTTCCAGAGCCTAATAGAGGTTCAATCTGAAGAGACCAAAGACACGATTAATACAATAAAATTATTTATTTGTTTGGCGCGTTGACCCCGGCAGTGACACTTGCAGCAATGAGATCGATTGCAGCTGAAGATGATCTCAGATCCCCTGGGGTCAATCACTGGTGGTGGCTAGAGTATGGTGTGAATGGGGCGTAGGCGGAGCAGGAGCCGGAGTGGGAGCCTAGAGCGGGAGCCGGAGCGGGAGCCAGAGCGGGAGCCAGAGCGGGAGCCAAGAGCCAGAGGGGGTGCTGGGGAGGTGGTGGGAGTTTAAGAGCCTCAGGAAGCGTTGTTTGTCAGGAAGTGGCTGCCTTTTAAACTGCCCGCTTTGCTCTGAGAGGGTTGGCAGGAGGCTGGCCTGGCTGTGTGATTGGCTGAGGCTCGAGGCTGGCAGGCACTCGGTCTTTCAGTCTGAACCTGCGCATTCAGCTTCATCTTGATTCGGAGGCTCCGCGAAAACAAACAACTGAGCATGCGCGCAGCTGCGAGCATCAGCGCTGATGATTGACAGCCCTTGGCATGACTCGATTGGTTAACCTCGACGGCACCGTGGATTCTGAACTATAGCTAAGCTAAGGGAAGGTGGGACTTACCCGTAATATTAGAATTAATAAAATGACTTATTTTATATCAATATTTAAGGCCAGGAGGTCAATTTAACACATTTCCTAATTTTTTTAATTCATTTAGAGTTACAGACTATCACTTTAACCTAAATCCATAATTCGATCCTCTGCAAATGTTCCTAAAATGTCCCAGGATCTACTTCCGGGTTTTTCGCGATCGCTTTTTCTCGCATTAAAACAGTATTTTTGTCATGAAAACCTTAACATAAAATTCTAAAAACCTCCGTGCATGTGTATTAAGAATGTATATGTATAATGTATTCTCCGATTAACATTTCAATGTGTGGATTGATTGGTATTTGCGTTTATTGAGCGTGGTTAGCGACGAAGTGGCCGGAACTACTTGCGGAGTAATCTACAGCGGCCATTATTGTTTTGAGAGGTCCGTTATAAAGAAATAATGACCGTTTTGAAATTACATTCAAATCAATGGAGCGTTCTACTGATGCTATGAGGAGCCGTGTAATAAATATAAATATGGTAAATAAATATATATTTTTTTTATGCTGCCATTTACTTAAAACGTGTTCTTTTTACAGTAACTAATTATTACACAAAACACTGACAATCGGAACCAGTCGCATTTGCTGGAAAAAATAAAACCTTTCTGCTTTCAGATCTTACAAATCCAGCTGACCAAATGATGTTGTGAAAGTATAGTAAGAAGAGGTCCATTTGGGCTCTTCCACAGAGAGTGTGTGTGCGGGAGAAAACCACTTCTCTTAGACAATTTGATGACAGTTATTTGGATCTCTAACTTCAGTTTACATTTGATAACACTTCTGCACATGCCCAGGCTCAGGGCTACAAACATAAGCCAACATAAGTCATTTGATTGAGCTCAGTTGTGTCCAGTTTACCAGACAGTGTTTTGATTTCACCGCAGGCCAGCACATGAGATCGAGAAGACTGTTTTAACTACTGTCTAAACTATGTCTTTTGTGTTTCCTATTGAGACGTCATGTTGCTGTGTTACTGTTGTAATGGCAGACCCGTCTTAATTACGCTCCTATTCGGCGCTATAATTTGTCTTTGTCAGACTGATCCAGACTGTGCAAACCAAGCACCAGGACTCATTCACCCAAACCAGAAACCTATTGATTACTGCTCATAGTAGAGTCGTGCACAGGGGAGACATGGGTGGTAATAGAGTTAATGGAATGGGGAAACTCAAAGTCACATTGTTTACATCTGCGTTGACAAGTAAATGTATGAGAAAGGAAATATAAAACTGATCCAATGTCTCCGGTGTAACTGCCTGAACATAACAAGCAGAGGGAGCTTTAAACAACCCAGCGTCCTCATGCTGTGTACTGCGCTTCATTGGCTCAAGCTTTTATGCATCAAGTCTCTGTTTATATTCTGCTCTTACACAAAGAAGGTCTTCAATAATTTTGTCTGGACATACAGTATTCATTGCAGTGCACCTGCAGCTAGCACACACTGTAAACCTCATCTGGGCTCGCTTTGAATTTACCTTTACCATTACCCCATCTGTTAAAGATATTTTGGGAGATTTTTCCGGAAGTCCCGCCTCTCGCTGTCTATTCTCTTACCTATAGTTATGGCGGCCCTCTGTGTTTCGAGTCCTCTCAGGGACCCACACACTTCTCACATAGACCCAACGTAAGCTGCTATTTGGCTACATAAACAGAATCTGTGATCCAGTGCATATCTGTGGCCGGCCAGCTGTACACCAGCACCACAGAAGGGAATACGTAACTGGTGCTGAGCACAATGATTGACAGTGAGTAAGTGATGTACGGTACAAAAAATGTTTTCATAAAATTACATTTTTATATGTAGAAACATCTCCATCAATACCTTTTTTAGCATGTCTAAAGTAAAAGCAGGCAACTATCATTTCAGTTGTCTTTTCCACTGGTGTTTATGGTGGAGCTCTCTGCAGATGTGCATCAGGGATGATGACACCACTACAACGACACATAGCCGTCTGAGACATGCAGGAATCTCCACCTTTTCATTCTTACTGCATTTAAAAACATATAGACATTCATTTGGGAGGACTCAGATTTTAGTTTTCTAGTCAACTAAATTTAGCAAAGTGTAGCACTTGATTTTGTTTCTGTTTTAAACAAATGTATAAGTATTTATACTGCTCATAGTATTGCTATGAGCAGTATACTTGTACTGCTCATAGCAGCACAAGGGTGTCCATCAGTGCACGTGGCACCAGGACACCCTAGGCCGGAGGTCGATGATCGACTTTGTAGTCGTATCATCTGACCTTCGACCGCGTGTTTCGGACACTCGGGTGAAGAGAGGGGCGGAGCTGTCAACCGATCATCACCTGGTCGTGAGTTGGATCCGCTGGCAGGGCAGGAGGCCGGTCAGACCTGGCAGGCCCAAGCGTGTAGTGAGGGTTTGCTGGGAACGTCTTGCTGAGCCCCCTGTCAGACGGATTTTCAACTCACACCTCCGGGAGAGCTTCTCCCAGGTCCCGGCAGAGGAGGGGGACATCGAGTCCGAGTGGACCATGTTCTCTTCCTCTATCGCCAATGCAGCGGCTCGTAGCTGTGGTCGCAAGGTCTCTGGTGCTGGTCCCGGCGGCAATCCCCGAACCCGGTGGTGGACACCGGCAGTAAGGGATGCCGTCAGGCTGCAGAAGGAGTCCTATCGAGCAATGATGGTTCGTGGGACTCCTGAGGCAGCTGTCCAGTACCGGCAGGCCAAACGTGCCGCGGCCCGGGCTGTTGCAGAGGCAAAAACCCGGGACTGGGAGGAGTTCGGAGAGTCCATGGAGCATGACTATCGGTCGGCCTCGAAGAGGTTCTGGCAAACCGTCCGGCGCCTCAGGAGGGGGAAGCAGTTCTTTGCCAACACTGTGTATGGTGCGGGTGGAGGGCTGCTGACCTCGACTGGGGATATTGTCGGGCGGTGGAAGGAATACTTCGAGGTTCTCCTCAATCCCCCCGTCACGTCCTCCGTCCAGGAGGCAGAGGCTGAGGATGTTGGGGCGGATACTTCCATCTCCCTGGCCGAGGTCACCAAGGTGGTTGGCAGCCTCCATGGTGGCAAGGCGCCGGGAGTGGATGAGATCCGTCCTGACTATCTAAAGTCTCTGGATGTTGTAGGACTGTCTTGGCTGACACGTCTCTGCAACATCGCGTGGCGATCGGGGGCGGTGCCAATGGGGTGGCAGACCGGGGTGGTGGTCCCTCTCTACAAGAAGGGGGACCGGAGGGTGTGTTCCAATTATCGTGGGATCACACTCCTCAGCCTCCCCGGTAAGGTCTACTCCAAGGTACTGGAGAGGAGGCTACGTCCGATGGTCGAATCTCGGATTCAGGAGGAGCAGTGTGGTTTTCGTCCCGGTCGCGGAACACTGGACCAGCTCTATACTCTCCATCGGATACTCGAGGGTTCATGGGAGTTCGCCCAACCTGTCCACATGTGCTTTGTGGATTTGGAGAAGGCGTTCGACCGTGTTCCCCGGGGTGTCCTTTGGGGGGTCCTCCGGGAGTACGGGGTCCGGGGTCCTCTGCTGAGGGCTGTTCGGTCCCTGTATGACCGGAGCCAGAGCTGTGTCCGCATTGCCGGCAGTAAGTCAGACCTGTTCCCGGTGCATGTTGGCCTCCGCCAAGGCTGCCCTTTGTCACCGGTTCTGTTCACTGTATTTATGGACAGAATCTCTAGGCGCAGCCAGGGGCCGGAGGGGGTCCGGTTCGGGAACCACAGGATTTCATCTCTACTTTTTGCGGATGATGTCGTCCTGCTGGCTCCAACGAACCAGGACCTGCAACATGCACTGGGACGGTTTGCAGCCGAGTGTGAAGCGGCTGGGATGAGAATCAGCACCTCCAAATCCGAGGCCATGGTGCTCGACCGGAAAAAGGTGCCTTGCCCTCTTCAGGTGGGTGGAGAGGTCCTTCCTCAAGTGGAGGAGTTCAAGTATCCTGGGGTCTTGTTCACGAGTGAGGGGAGGATGGAGCGTGAGATTGACAGGCGGATCGGTGCAGCGTGCGCAGTGATGCGGTCTCTGTATCGGACCGTTGTGGTAAAGAGGGAGCTGAGCCGAAAGGCAAAGCTCTCAATTTACCGGTCAATCTTCGTTCCCTCCCTCACCTATGGTCATGAGCTGTGGGTAATGACCGAAAGAACGAGATCGCGGATACAAGCGGTTGAAATGAGCTTCCTCCGCAGAGTGGCTGGGCGCTCCCTTAGAGATAGGGTGAGGAGCTCAGTCACACGGGAGGAGCTCGGAGTAGAGCCGCTGCTTCTCCACGTCGAGAGGAACCAGTTGAGGTGGCTCGGGCATCTGTTCAGGATGCCTCCTGGACGCCTTCCTGGGGAGGTGTTCCGGGCACGTCCCACCGGGAGGAGGCCCCGGGGAAGACCCAGGACACGCTGGAGAGACTATGTCTCTCAGCTGGCCTGGGAACGCCTTGGGGTCCCCCCGGACGAGCTGGAGGAGGTGTGTGTGGATAGGGAAGTCTGGGCGTCTCTGCTTAGACTGCTGCCCCCGCGACCCGGCAACGGATAAAGCGGAAGAAAATGGATGGATGGATGGATATAAGTATTTACTGTGTACCACTTATGGAGTATATTCACATCTTGATCCAGTGTTTTTTCACAATGATATATTTTTGCATTTGATGATTCATCAAAATCAACATTGTTCGATTGGTCGCCCTGCCCGAGGAGAGATTGAATAAAGAAGTGCTTTAAAGAAGTGTTTTAGTCCAAAACGTATGTATAAAAATGTTCTACATATCATATATAACAGAGAGAAGCACGTTTTGGCCTCTGTAACAGTGACTTTAAAAACATTTAAAATCATTGCCAAATAGTGTTTACCTGGTCTACTTCATCTCATTGACTTATTGTTACAAATCTCTATTGATATAGCGGACGGTCCAGGATAAACGGATCTGCATGTTTGCATCAACTTTCACAGATTAAAAACTGTCTGCATTTTGGTTTTAATATCAATCCTGACTGATATTTAAAATTGCATATTTTTGAACAAAGTTAACTTGTATTAGATATAACTTTGTTATGAACTTCTTGTTCTGTTCTCAGAGATGTAAGCCAAAGTGGTAAAACCTTCATCAATGCTTTTCATTTGTCAAGATAAGCCGATTCCACTTGTCATCTTTGCCTAAACTTTTCAAGCTGTCTTTGCTTCTTTGTTCCAGCAGTGTGCTCATTTGTTTAAAAAATATATTGTTCCATTGAAAATACCCAAGAAGAGCTGCTTTAATTTTATTATAGTCTTGTATAAAGCTGCTTTCAGGGGCTCACTGACTGTAATACAGAAGAGTCGTAAGGACGCCTCAATGACACGAGCCCACAGGAGAATACGTGGCAGAGGCGACAGCTCCTCAGCCATAGCCTCCTCTACCACGGCCAGCTTTTGTTAAACATTCAAACTTTCCACAATAAGCACCATGCTTTCATTCCCTCTGCACCTTTTTGTCAAACAGCCTAATTTAGCTCTTCTCACAGACCGGTCCAGTGTCTTAACAACTTTAATTGGTCATTGTAAAGTCTGTGCCTGTCGTCATTTCATCTGCTTCAGGTATTCTCTGAGGCAGAACGCGCACCATTAGCAAGAAGCAAGAATACACTTTTAGTCCTGGACCAACTATGATAGTGAACCATTGCAATGTAGAACATTTCAGAAATAGTCCAGTGTTTAGTGATGAATTGAGTCGTGTAAAAATCAAGAGTCACACCATTCAATCAAGGTTTGAAAGAATACTGTCTGAGTCTTCAATGCTGTTTTTGTTTGTAGTACTGTTTACGTACATCTTTACTTCATATGTTCACACCTATGTGTCGGACTCCGTTCACAGAGCCATAATCCTCATTTCACTAAACCGTTTTTTTTCTAATTATTTATATTTTATATATGTAATTATAATATAATATAAATAATTAGACAGATTTGTATTAACTTGTATTTTCCTGCACAGAGGAGGCGCTCTGGTGTAAAGTAGACATCAATAAATGTAAACAGCTCTGGCCTAGGGATGTCATTAAAATAAAGCGTGTCTACTCTATCCCTCATGAAAAAAGCAAACGTATTGTTTGCAGCAGCAGGAGTCATTGCCTGTTAGCACCAAGATGACATTCATCAATTTGGGGTTTTATTGAAAAATGTAGATGAGGCGGCTGGAAAGATGTAAATGATTTACTTAGCATAAAGTTTTGCTTCAACAGGCAGCCAGATAGTGTAGTTAGTGCGGACGAGGAAAGCGCGCTTGTGGCATCAGGCTGTGCACATGAATAAACAGGGTGGACATAAGCAACACGGATTATTCTGCTTGAAATATCAGTCGACTTCAGACTTGTCAAAAGAAATACATGTGTAATAGGATATTGTTACATTACTCCATTTTGTCATTTCAGACCACATCTTTTTAACTTTGGAATTGTCTCTTGCTGTGTACACGGATTGCAATTTTATTTCTTCCGACTTTCGACTCGGACCAATTTAACAAAAAATCCTTCCACTTAAAATTCCTTTCATTGAAACCCTGTTGATATAATGGCAAATGAAAACTTTTTGATCATAAAAGCAATTGGATTGGGGGCTGACTATTAACACATTTTTTATTATCACTCTACATTCAACTCTCATCAGAAGGCTATGTACAGCATTTTGCCTGAAAACTTGAAATATTTTAGGAATTTTATTATAATAAAACATATATATTAATAAATCATTTTTAGAAATTCATTAAATAATTTAGTTTTAACACAACTTTTAAGGATTACAAGCTAGACATAGTACGAAATCAGAGTCCTCAATAATATTCTCACCCTGTAAACAATGTGCTGTAATCTAAATGTGATATTTGGCACAGTCGATGATATAGCTTCAAATCCACACTTGACCTGAGTGAAGGTTGACCCAACACAATACACAATATGCCTTGTGGAGAGAGAAAGAAACGATTGAAATGGTCAGAAAGCCACTTTCCTCTACTGCGATGGCGACTGGTCTGTATCAGGGTTGAGGCTTTTGAGGCTCTTTTGATACATACAGTATGCATTGACTTGTATCTGAAAGAAATGCGTGACTAAGACTGACCATTTGCTATTTTCAACACAAAATAGATCTGCTTCGTAATCAAATTGATCAAATAAATACATATTTAAAGAAAGAAGATGCAACTTTCTCGCCTGTTTGTTTACGGTGCAATTTCAGGCCGTAATGAACATTAATTGGATAATTGTTCACTTGTTTTGATCCTGAGAGGTCTGTTAATGTGGGACAAAAACAACTTCATAGAGATAGCTATACCTCGGGTTGTTTTGATTAGAAATACTTTGTAAAGACATATATAGAATTATCTGAGTCATAAAGCCTCCCAACTGTACTATACAATTAAACTGCTCTTTCACAAATGAATGAGATATTTCAATAATCCATTAGTTGCGATTAATCTATTAACTTTCTAGTTTTAGTGAAATTAATACATCCAAAATGATCTTTTCTTTTCTCTATCGGCCTAAAAGATATGCATACTACTACAACATCTGTAACTATAACTTGTAGAGCACAGACTTCTGCCAAGAGCCTCAGATCCGTTCCTGGATCTAGATGGTGATCCGGATCAGTTCCAAAATGTAATTGGTACTGTGTTCCATTTAGGGTTTTTTATTTATATGTTACCTGTAACATTTTTATTTACTACGGAAACTAACAAACAAACCCCAGTGATTACATCACCCTCAGGCGGAGGCAATAATGCACTCTATCACACCCTTAAGCCCATAGTTTATGCTTTCCCCTTACTGTGTTATTGCTATTAGTAATACAATTGCTTGTGTCTTGTGCCCACTCCAGTTACTGCTGTGCAATGAATAAATAAATAAATAAAGATAATAATAATACATGTGGGCTGAATAGAGAAATTGCTAGATGTGTTTCAATAACTATGATTTGAAAAGCTCCTGTCAAGGTTGTGGTGGAGTCCAATGTATTATGTGCTTCATTCATTCGTACAGATTGCCCAGCGCGTCCTCACTGTACAGTATTTGGCGGTGTACGCTGCAGAGAGGCTGCTTTTCACCTCTTCCAATCTCAAGGTTAGAATCTGCGTAGTGTGAAAAAAAAAAAAAAGAATTAAGTTGTGTTTTGTAGAACTTCAGGTGAGGTCAAACATGCATCAGTCAGAACATGGTTGTTTTGTATTGATTAAACTATGTTTTTGATTGAATACAACTTTAGTGGCTGTGACACACACGCGATTACCAGTTGTATCCCATATACCACCTTTGTTGCAATCTTGCATATGTGTTATCAGCTAACATAAGGCCTCAAATAGCATTGTCAGACCTAATCATACAAACTTAATCAGGCAGGCAGTGTATTGCAGGAGTCCATACACGCTCCTCTAACATTTGCAGTCGCACATTCCTCTTATCATAGTGTTTACACTCAGCAATTTACCTTGCATTTCTTTTCAAATTGCGATCTGTTTTGTCAAGTATTCTTGAAGTATTCTTGTCTTTGTTTTTGGTGTTTACTTGAGGTGTTATTGGTTTGTCTGTGCGAATCACTACATTCATTGTTGAAATACTATTGCACATTAATACAAAATCCTTATAAAACTTACAACAGAACGTGGTAGATCATATATATTCACATAGAAATTCTTGTGATACAAATACAAATGATTTGTCGACTAGAAAACTATTGATTTTAATGGACTAAATTACAAGCCCTATATAACAGCAAAGCATTTTAGCAGTCAATAAAATATAATTAAAGTAAATGAGGTTCTGAATATATGAGACCTTCTCCACCGACTCCCACTGAAGACTGCTGTCGTTGTGTCCTTGGGCAAGACACTTAACCCCACTTTGCCTGAAGCCCCTGCTGGAAGATCAAGGCTATGCCATAGAGCGGCCATCCTCCTCACCACCTGCAGGAGGATCAGTGAGGGGCTGGTGCTATGTGTACTGGGTGGCATCTCTGGCCACCCCCCCAACCCAGAAATGGATTAAGGGGTAGAAAATGGATGGATGGATGGAGGTTCTGAATATGTCATAGTTTTCCAGGACATGCCACAGTTACACGGTGTCACTTCGGGCGTGTAGAGCTGAAGCTTTGAATGACAGTTGGCGGAGCCTCGGGGAAGCGCAGCCTGACAAAATCATTTGATAGTAATATTATTAGAAAAATGATGTCAACTTGTCCTTAAAAGGTACAGTTTAAAAATAGATTGTCAGTAAACAAATTGCCTATTAGTCCAAAGGCTGCCTGGTAAATATACAATATTATAGAAAACCTAAAGCATATCCAGGAGCTTGTTTTGTCCAAAAATGTAGTTCTTTGTTTTGAGTATATATTGTCTAAATACAATATTTGTATTTCCTCCACATAAATATTGCCTTACTGTTGATTTTTAAGTAATTTACTTGGTTATTTACGGTATTTTTAATACCGTACGTTTTTTTAATGTGGCTTTTTTCCTTGTACCTAATTATTTTTTAGTTACCATTGTATTCAAATGTCTTTTCTCAAATTAAAATATTATACTAGCGATATTTTATAGGCCACCTCAAATATTTATCACTTCCTTTGTTATCAGCCTCACTGCAATTTCCTACAGAATATTTCTCGCATCACTTTGAGATGAAACTGCTCGACCATCATGTGCTGCCAGTGCCATAATTACAGTGTATTAAGACATCACCATGACACAGCAGCCAGACAGATATGCTAAACGCCGGCAAAGACCTACTTGGTTCATCCTTGCTCGCGTCACAACGGCCAGGCAAAATGGAGGTTTGCCTGCCTATAGTGAATCATAATCACATATGGTATTTATTATGGTCATCAAGACTTCAGTCAAGACGAGAAAGCATCCGAAGGTGACTTTTGGAAGACATTGAAACTGCTTCCATCTACAAGCCTTTTAAATCATAATTGTCCCCGCCTGCTATGATGTATAGCATACTTACGCACCAGCAGCAGACAGCAACAACACTTTCTGAGGCTTCCTGTTATTAAGCCATCTGTGTTGTGTTAAACGTCTCTTTAAAGTGCCACTTACAGGTCACAAAGAGGATGTATCGTTGGCCCCTTTTTAGCCACACTTGTTGCTGCAGTGATGTGGCCAGTTGCATTTTTCATGTTTCTACAACCAGAGACGAGAAGCTTGTTAGAGGAGAGGCTCTGACAATGCGTGTGATTTTTCTGTCTATCCAAATGCTGTTTGACGGAAGCTCAGCTGTCCACTTTCACACAGCCTCAGAACTCTGACTAATGGCCATAGTGGAGCTAACGGAAGCACAGCCCAATTTGAATGTTCTTCTTGTGTTTACTTTGCATAATAATGGATAGCTACAGGGAAAGATTATTCGAACACATTTTCATGATCAATTATTTCATTTTTTCAGTGCAATTGATTGAAGCGCAATTTCTTACACTAGTGTGCGCGTCAAATGATTTTTGTCAGTCAACATGATGAATCCCATTTCCTCAAGAAATCTATATCCTTGTCAATACTCATGCGTTTTACATCTTGGTATAGTAAAACTGGTATAAAGGCAAACGAAACATGTCTGATTAGTCTTTGAACAAAAGTAGCAAGCCTCCATCGTGGTGTTAAAATGACCATGCTGCTGCCACACACATTAATGCATGTTTCATTTTTATTTCATCGCAGGTTTTGGCATGCACTCTTGAACAGTCCTAAGTGGGGGCCAGTGCTCCTCAGTGTGTGGATAAACATTTCTGTAATCTTTCATTAGTGTGTCCTTGCTTCACTCCCTTCTTTCCTCTCCTTTTGTTTTCTCAGCTCCTCTCCTCTGTGCCAGCACCACTTATTACAGTGTGGGGCAGGTGTGTGTGTGTGTGTGCGTGTGTCTGCGTCTGTGCGTGTGTCTGTGTGCGTGTGTGCATGTGTGTGGGTTTGTCGTCTGGTCTCAGCT
The DNA here is from genome assembly GCA_964034765.1 of Knipowitschia caucasica. Taxonomy (NCBI): domain Eukaryota; kingdom Metazoa; phylum Chordata; class Actinopteri; order Gobiiformes; family Gobiidae; genus Knipowitschia; species Knipowitschia caucasica. The sequence continues at coordinate 11,888,070 of OZ035832.1, forward strand.
GGGCATTAACCTGGCCCAGATTGTCCTTGGACCCCCATGTCTGTCTTCGAGCGCACTGTGGCAGCCCATACATCACTGTGGCTATTCTTAAAGCCTTTTTCCTACCATTGATTAATCCACTTTGGTCAGATTCAGAAATGATCAAAGCTAGCAGCATCAAAGCATTTTATGAAGGTAATTAGTCACTCATTACCCATATGTTTGACAAGCCTGCCCCTTGTGCCATTGGAAACCTGTCTATTAATCATAGGGAGATCTGACAAAGGGGAGATAATAAAATGATGAAATATACAGTATCCTGAGTCAAAATCAGTCACATGTTATTGATGGATTACAGGGGAAGCTGTCATGAAAAAGCACCAGCGTCTTTGTGATATATGGCCACTTGGAATATATTGTAGGTCACCATATTTTTCATATACCATGTTCCAGTCATCATTATCTGTGACCTGTTCAGGGAATAGCCCCCGACCATTCATACAATGCCACATGTCAACACTCACCGCTTGTTATAGCTGAGGCAATCTAAACAGATGATTTCTACCACCACCTCAAGCACCTAAGAGAGCCCCCACCCCTCTTTTTCTCCATGTATTTCTGAACCCTCCACCCACTCCCTCTCCTCCTGTCTTCCTGGGCGATCTCCCAGGGCGCTGAGGACAAGACAGGACAGCCCAGGATAAATTATTACAGCCAGCTAGCCAGTCACTCTCTCACTCTCATGCTTTCATTTGCACCCGCAATTAATTAGCCATCACTGGAGAGCTCTTCCATGTCCGGCCGAGGTTTTTATTAGGAATGTCCTTTATGGGCTTTAATGAGACTTATGTCTTCCCTGAGTATTTCAATCGCTGCTCATAACCTGTCGGCTTGTAACCTTGAGGTGAGGAGGCTGTCTCATCTTCCACAGCATTCAAGCTTGGCAGGCCTTTGTTACTCAGCTCTTTCATCTGCCGTGGTCATTGTTTCAATTGCTAGTGTGTCACATTTATCTAATTTTAGTGCATTACGTTGATTTGTTTGGCTCATTCCGACACTTAGACTGCATAGCTTTGAAATGAATCGCAAAGCAAGATATTGGAAACAGGGGAAAGTTTACACTACAAATGTAAAGATAAGACGGTCTGCATTTCAATAAGCTTTGATAACAATCAGAATAGACATTTGAAAACCAGGTTATTGTCCATTTTCTCAAAGAAGGAAAGGAGAGGGAACATGTTTTAATTATTAGGATTTTTTCTTCCCTGTGGAAGAATGAAGTATCATGACGGAGCATAGGGCGCCATGAGATTAAAGTCAAAATATTTTCACTTTTAAAGTACAAGAAATCTTAGAATAAACTTGAAATATTATGAGTATAATCTCAAAATATTATGAGAATAAAGTGGAAGTTGGAAAACGTTTTAGTATAATACGACTATGATGGAAAAAAAGTCATAATCTTCTCACATGATTGTCTTATTCAAAATAAAGATGACATGTAATCACAAATGCACAAACTGCCTCCCCATCCAGAGTTTGTAAAACCTCTTTTCATTTACCCTTTACTATTGGTTTTCAATGTTTTATATGAGGTATTTCATAAATTCTGCAACCAGTCTGCGTGTCCGCTCTGTCCAAGCTGCAAGAAAAGAAGCTTCGTGGGGGAAATAGTCATATAAATTTGAGACACAGTTTGATAACAAATAACACCACTGTTACATTGGGTCATTAGTTTAAGAGTAAATTAAAGCATAAAACCATCTACGCTTCAGTGAACTCTGGACGAGGCGTTTCTGTTCATTTAGCTGCTCTGTACGATGGAGCACAGACTGTGATCTTTTCAGAATTGTATCTAATAATTTTTTTTGTTTATTCTCATAATATTACGACTTTGACTTTATTCTCATAATATCTAAAGTCAAAATATTCTGACTTTAATCTCATAGCGTCTGACAAAAAATAAATCGGGTGAGCCCTATGCATCCTTGTAAATTATATGAAACAAGGATTTTTTTTTCAGGTTACTTCTTAAATATGCTTTCATCCTAAAGCAAACTAGAAAACCATTTCATTTGGAGTCTGCTTCTGGAATCTTAGGAGCTGCTCAGGGACCATTGCATGGACTTGGGACTTGTTGACGCACATTGTGGAAATATTCCTAGTTTGCTAATGTAGGGCAATTGTGCACGAAACTGTCGTCTGCTCTGACGGTTGATGATTTGACTCTCGAACCTAGCATACTACTGTATCAAATGGGTGAGATCCACAGAGCAGGGCAGGTGTGATTTCATCTTTTAACGAAAGAATCAGAATCAGAATCAGAATCATTTTTATTGCCACGTAAGTAACAGGAGGTCACAGACTAGGAAATTGCTTTGGCTCAGTGCAACAGTCAAAAAGAGATAATAAAAATAAGAATAAAAAACACTTCTAAAGAATACATTTAAATTTAAAATAGAGTTACAGTTACTATTTACAATATACAAGTGCACATGGTGCACACAATGTAAGGTGACAGCAGTACAGTGAAGTAAAGTGACGTATGATGGGCAGTAAAGTGACTTTATAAAGGGCGGGGGACAGGTTAAGAAGTGTTCAAGAGTCCAACAGCAGAGGGGAAGAAACTGTTCTTGTGGCGGGAGGTTCTAGTCCTGATGGACCGCAGCCTCCTGCCTGAGGGGAGTGGTTGGAATAGTCCATGTGCAGGGTGAGAGGGGTCGGCTGTGATACGACCAGCCCGGCCTCGAGCTCGGGCGACGTACAGGTCCTGCAGCGATGGAAGGCTGCGGCCGATCACTTCCTCTGCAGAGCGCACAATGCGCTGTAGTCTTTGTTTGTCCCTGACTGTGGCTCCAGCGAACCACACGGTGACGGAGGAGGTGAGGATGGACTCGATGATGGCCGTGTAGAACTGCACCAACATCTGTGCAGGCAGCTTGGCTTTCCTGAGCTGCCGCAGGAAGTACATCCTCTGCTGGGCCTTCTTGATGAGGGAGCTGATGGTCGGCTCCCACTTGAGGTCCTGGGTGATGGTGGTGCCCAGGAAACGGAAGGACTCCACAGAGGTGATGGGGGAGTCCATCACGGAGGGTGGGGGTGGGGGGACAGTGCTCTTCCTGAAGTCCACAATCATCTCCACTGTCTTCTGGGCGTTCAGCTCCAGGTTGTTACCACTGCACCAGGACACCAGCCGGTCCACCTCCCTCCTGTAGGCGGACTCATCGTTGTTGGAGATGAGTCCAATGAGGGTGGTGTCGTCCGCGAACTTGATCAGCTTCACGGAGTCGTGGCTGGAGGTGCAGTGGTTGGTGTACAGGGAGAAGAGCAGGGGAGAAAGAACACAGCCCTGTGGGGCTCCTGTATTTATAATCCGAGAGTCCGAGACATTCTTCCCCAGACGCACTCGCTGCTTCCTGTCCGTCAGGAAGTCAGTGATCCACCTGCAGGTGGAATCGGGCACGTTGAGCTGGGAGAGCTTGTCCTGGAGCAGGGATGGCAGGATTGTGTTGAAGGCAGAGCTGAAGTCCACGAACAGGACCCTGGCGTAGGTCCCCGGGGAGTCCAGGTGCTGTAGGATGTGGTGGAGGGCCAGGTTAATGGCGTCGTCTACAGATCTGTTGGCTCTGTAGGCGAACTGCAGGGGGTCCAGGAGGGGGGAGGTGAGGGACTTGAGATGGGAGAGAACCAGGCGTTCAAATGACTTCATGACGACAGACGTAAGTGCTACAGGTCTGTAGTCATTGAGTCCTGTGATCCTGGGCTTCTTCGGGACGGGGACAATGATGGAGGATTTGAAGCAGGCCGGGAAATGGCAGGACTGCAGAGAGGTGTTGAAAATGTCCGTGAACACAGGAGTAAGCTCACTGGCGCAGTGTCTCAGAGTGGCCGGAGACACGTGGTCCGGGCCAGGAGCTTTGCCGGGGGTGCAGCCTCAGGAAGAGTTGTTTAATCTCTTTAGCGGCTATTGTCAGGCTGGGGGCAGGGTTGATGGGTGGGTCGTTAGAGTAGTGGGGGGTGGGGGAGGGAGAGGTGTCAGGGGCAGCATCAAAGCGACTGAAAAATAAGTTCAGTTCGTCAGCTAGCTTGTGGTCGTCAGCACAGGGGGGGGGCTTTGGGCTTGTAGTTGGTGATCTCCCGTAGGCCCCTCCAGACAGAAGCAGTATCGTTGTTACCAAACTGCTCCTGTAGTCGTTCTCTGTGCCGGGACAATGTTGCCCATTGTGCCCATGGGGAAGACACTTAAGTTGTTCCCACATGTAAAGTGCTTTGAGTGCCTTAAAAGGTCATGCCTATTTACACGAAGAGACAGAAACTGATGTGAATTAGTTGAAGCAGTTATTTATAGTAGTGCTGTCAAATGATTCAAATATTGAATCAAGATTTATCGGATTAGGGTCATAGTTAACTCACAATTAATCGCACATTTTTCCCTATTCTAAACGTCTCTTGATCCGGGCTGTGACCTCGAGATGTTTGTGATTACTGATGGATATCCAGAAGTCACCAGTCTGCTTTTGTTTTCTCCAGAACCTGCTGTATCTTACTTCTCCTAGACACAGCATGCATTGTCTTTTGAAGCAGAAAGGCTCGCACAGCGGCGCACATAGGCTGTTTTGGGGTGATTTCAGATACGTGCCCGTTGTAGAAGCCTGGAGCCGCACGGCCAGGTGCTCACCAGCCCACAATATTAACCGTACTTATATTTCAGTCAAAATACATTGGAAGTGTGCATGTGTTGATGGTCTTAGATCAGCTCCACATACAGTATGCATAACACTTGCGTTAAACATCAGGAGGAGATCCTGGCAGGTTTGACACTGATTCTGGAACTTTTTTTATTTATTTTTTTATCCTTGGTGTCCTGAGTCTGATTCAGAGACCAAGAAGACAAAAAAGTATATCTGACTTTTTAACTGCTGTATAGCAGTCCTCTGGTCTGTACTGTCCTCTACACGAGGACAAGAGCAACATGCTTTTTGTGCGCAATAAAAAAATGTTACTGTTAAAAGGGTTTTGCGTTACTCTTAATAATGCGCTTAACTGACACCACTAATTTATAAACTTTGACAAAATAAGCATTACCTTGATGAATGAAATTAAATGAGATTTCCCAGTTACAGTGGTTCCTGTCTGCCGTTTTGCAATTTCCACTCTCATAACATGTAGAACAGAAGACACAGAGAAGAGCAAAGTATTTTTACATTTTTTATGCTCTTGTTTTTTCCCTTTTTATTCTCAGTTAAACCACCACTGTCTTGACCAGTAGAAATTATATGATTACATACAATGCATGGCAACAAAATTATGTTCCTTTTTTCATTTCAGTTTCATCCATTATTGTTGCAAACCTCCGAGATTTGAATACTACCCATTTTTCTGCGAGCCAAACAAAAATCACAGTGAAAATGCTCGGAATGGGTGTCACCCAGTTAACCCCAACCACAGAGGCAGCCAGTGCAAGGATATGGAAGCCATCTGGTGCATTTTTACAGTATGGTGTGGCTGTGTGCCCACGAGTGCTACCGCTCGGGTCGGATGACGGTCATGAAAAGAGAGAGGCTCCTGAATTCTCCAAGGACAGAAACATGAATATTCTCAAGCCAATTTTCTGGGTCATACCTAGCTCAACAAAGTACATGCCCTGATCGCAGCTGTCACAGGTGGCGCTCAAACTAAGTGACCTTTGGAAAACTTTATTGACGTTTTTGCTCTTCTTTAAACCGCATCCGCAACGTCTGATTAAAAGATATATCAAAGAGCTGAGGATTTAAAAATTACAGGCATTGCTCTCTTATGGTGTCTTTTTCAAAGACACCATATGTTAATAAGTAGGACACTTCAGTGGGCAGTGAGAGACTTCCTGAAAGGCTTTGAGGATGTCAGACTTGGAGCTAAATTATGTAAAGGTTTGATAAACACGATTCATTAATCATACTCTCTGATCCAAATACTGCTAGTTAGACACTATCAGTATTGTCTTAAAATGTAAGACCAAAATTCTGTTGTGTCTTAGCTATCCTAGTTATGTAAGACAACATTTCTGTTGTGTCCTAGCTATCCACCTAGGCGTAGGGCTATGTATACTGCATTCATTGCAATATGAATTTGAGTTGCTGAAAACAATATAAAGCAGTTTTTCTCATGAGATACCCCCAACCCACTTGTGGTTCGCTGACGTGACTCCTATGGGTCACGATGATAATACATAAGTAAAACCTGTCCATCCTGATAGTTCTGCACACTATTGCACAAACCTGAACGTCTGTAACTCATCAAGTCTCTCACAGGTCACGAGTATCAGCCAAAAACCTTGGATCACAGTCTTCACAATGCTTTGACCACTGCTCTGCTCCGGTTTGTGAGCGCCCTGCTCCCCATCTTCTCTTTAGTCTGCTCACAGTCTCTCTCAACATGTCGTATGTTTACATTGAAAACATCAAAACCAATGACTAAACCATACTTTTTAAGTGGCAGAATGGTTTCCTCTTCCGCATCCGGTTTTCTCTGTCTGCACAACTAATGCTAATCCACAAAAAAATGACAATAAACTGAAACGAATGTATGTAACACACACTCTCATACTTTCAATCGCCAGCATTTAGCGGATGTTCCTAAGAAAACTCCTGTGAAATGCCTGAATGACTATCGTCCTGTGGCCCTCACGTCTGTTCTTATGAAAACTTTTGAGCGGCTTGTGCTGGACTTCATTAAGAGCCAGATCCCTGTGAGTGTTGACCCGCTCCAGTTTGCTTACAGACAGAACAGGAGTGTGGAGGATGCCATCTCCTTTGCTCTGAACTCTGTCTACAGTCACTTGGACACTAGTAAATCTGTCGCGAGAATGCTTTTCATCGATTATAGCTCTGCTTTTAACTGCCTTGTCCCAGGTAAACTGATTGAAAAGCTCATGTCTCTCGGTTTAAGTGTTGCCATGTGTAAATGGATTTTTAGCTTTTTAACTGACAGATCTCAGAGAGTGAAAATCAATGACTGTTTTTCTGATGTTGTTTCTGTGAGCACTGGTTCTCCTCAGGGATGTAGTCCTTTACTTTTTACTTTGTACACTCACGATTGTGTGTCCTCCTCTGACTCAAACTTGATCATCAAATATGCTGATGACACCACCATCATCGGTCTCATCAGTGACAATGATGAATCCTCTTATAGAGCAGAGATACAAAATGTGGTTCAGTGGAGTAAAACTAACAACCTCCAGTTGAACGCATCGAAAACATGTGAACTGGTCTACAACTTCAGTCACAATAGTTCTCATTTGCCTGTCGTAATCAACAACTCCCAGGTGCTGATCGTAGAGGAGTGCAAGTTTCTGGGTTTAACTCTGTCTAACGACCTGAAATGGGTTAAAAACACTGACAGAGTCGTTAAGAAAGCTCGTCAGCGTCTCTACTTTCTGCGTAAACTTAGATAATTTACCACTAACTCTAAGATTCTGCTTAACTTTTATCGCTGCACCATTGAGAGTTTACGTGTTGGTTCTGTGTCTGTGTGGTTTGGAAACATCACAGATAAAGAAAAGAGATCTTTAAACAAGGTGCTCCGCTCTGCAAAGAGGACCGTGGGCTGCGAGCTTCCTGTTCTGGAGGTTCTTTATAAATCCAGACTTTTAAACAAAGCTCTTAGGATTGTTAATGACTCTTCTGGTCACCCTGGGAATGCCATGTTCCAGCTTCTTCCCTCTGGCAGAAGATATCGCTCTCTGAGATGCAGGACATCTCGTTACGCTAACAATTTTTATCCACAAGCTGTTATCAGTGTGAACAGAGCACTTTAATGATTTGCACTTGTTTTGAAACTGTTTTAGTCGATCGATTTCACAGTGACATTTGTTTACTGTTTTATTTGTTTTATTTTTGTCTTTTAATGTTGTTTTATGTCTGTATTTGTCTGTGCACACTGGAGACTTTTTGCCAATGTATTCCAATGTGGTGTTTTTACTGCAAATGGCAAATAAACTGAATCTGAATCTGAATTTGCTTGTGAGTCTGCTTGTATGGAGCCTAAGTTAAACAAAAGCTCTGCATACAAATTAAACTACAATAAATAAATGTGATTCTTCTTCTCCATCTCTCTAGTTATCACCCTAATAATCTCAAACCTAAATCCAGTGGCTAGCTAAGTGGAGTTAGAGCTGCGTCTCCGAGAACTTGAGGTGTGACCTAGCACTAGCATTAGTATAGCCAGGCAGTTTTCAGGAAGCAAGGAGTGCAGCTGTAATGGGTTCAGGCAGAGAAGAACCAGCGAGCCTACGGCGTGGGACGGATAAGATGTCGTGTGGTTATGAACCAACACTGACCCCTCGCGGCTGGGCGGGAAGGAAGACCCCACTGAGCAGTCCGCTGGTTATTGGTAGCGCTATTGTTAGAGGTGTCAAGAGCCCCAGAGCCACTGTTCGGTGCTCCCTGGAGCCAGGATGGGTGACATTGAGGGCAAACTATTATTCATGAAAAACAAATAGAAGCGAAACAGAAGTTTATTCAGTTGCTGTTGAAGGATATTTATCAGATCCATAAACGCTAACTTTTCTGTCTTAGTGGTGCTATGTACTTTTGTGTTCTAATGGTCACTGCTGCTGAGTTTGTGTTAGACTGTTGATCATTGAGTACTTCAGATGTGTGGACAGATAATGTTTACTTTGAAGCTGCCATAGCCAGAAATCAATATTGAACCGAGACAGGCTATTTACAGTGCCATAATGTTTGATGTGGACTAAATCCCTCCATCCAGATACTGGATGGAGGGATTTAGAACCAAAAAGACTACCTCCCATGAAAGCTATGGAATGTTTAACTTACAAGTTACAAATATTATTTTATTTCCATATTCATTTGAATTCAATTCCATTTATTTGTGTATAGCGCCAAATCACAAGAGCATTTGTCTCTGATATTTTTACAAATCCAAACAAAGGAAAGGCAAGAATAACAAACACTTAGGAGTCATTGGTCCATAGAGAGCAGGATGAACAATGTTCGTAAATGTTTACAAAATCCCATGAATGTCCTTCTTTGCCACTGTCCTACTGCATTGGCAGAAAACAACTTGAAAACCCAGTGGGAAGAAGTGAGAAACCTCAGGGAGGCCCACATTGAGAGGGTATCTGCTCGTATGGTCAGACTGGCTGTAGATCCAGGCCGTAGAATGAGGACAGAGGCCACAAAATGTAGGTGCACAGAGGTTCTCATGAAAGAGGCTGGATTCAGGGGTCCCACCATCACGCCATGAAACAGACAATGGGACAGCAGGTGAATAGCAATGGACAGACTACAGCTGAAGAGGAAAGAGGAGAGGATAGTGCTCAAAGGACCATACTGCTTCCAGCAAACTGTCTCCATATGCAGCTTGACTGACAATCTGTGTTTTTAGACAAAGGTTGTTTTTCTTTGTCTTACCTACCAGGCTTTGCCATCTGTAAACTCCGGTCGATTAGTATAATTTCCCTGCATGTACCGTCTGGGTCTGGTCCCAGTGTCTGCAATTACCTCAGTTGAATCCTATCCGACCAAACTGCAATAGGTAGGATAGTTTTGTAGGTCGATGTGGCTGACATCAAGAGTTTGCGGCAAATTTGCTGGTAGTAGGTTGTAATTTAATCAGATATTTCATATAAAGGTCTTTTAAAACACTGCATACTCAACCCTAAAATGTATATTGGAGCCAGTATTCAATTCCAATTGACTGAAAAATGGTCCAAATTGTACCTCTTGTCAGAACAAATGTGACTTTCTGGCAAGAGAAACAAACAATTAAAATGCATGTAAGAAACGCGCTTGATTTATTTTGAGTCAGAAGATAGAGTTGAAAATCAAATGATGGTTTTTACTTTGCAGCACTCTGTCGTTTTGCCTGAGCAGAATCTTGAGGAAAAGGAGGCTTAGGTTTTTTGCATTTTTAACCCAATTAATTTGTAGTTTGAGGTGTGACAGCGGTGAGGAGCACAAGTGGAGGTGCAGAATAATCAAATGACTCCCTCCCTGGGATTTAATAAACCAGAAAGTGCTAATTTCACTTTTGATTGCACGTTGTATTTAATGTCTAAGGAAAGAACATCTGAGTTCTCATCAGGGGCCCAGTGTGTGACTGCCTGTTATTCTGTGCCCTCTCTGGAAGATGCACAATTGAAGCAGAGGTGAACTGCACAGTTATGATGAAAATGTAATTGTATTTTATAAAGCATAAAAAGATGAAAGTGCTCATTGATGAAGTCTACCCCCTGCTACTGGCTCGTCTGACATAGGTAAATGGTGAAACAATATACAAAAGGCATTATATAGAGCTAGTTTTAAAATCTCTTTTGAATTCCCCTGATCTTTGATCATCTCCGTCCAAGACGTGAACTTGAGTTCTAACCACATATATGACACAAGCCTTTGTTTCCACTAGAATTGTCTGTTCTTAATTAGATAAAGACTGTAGCACCATACCTGACCATTGCCTTACTTGTTAAATTTCTAAACATGTGTAAAAGTAAAAGGAAGATGCAGAGGGCAGCTGCAAGCAGCATCAGAGTGAGGGACTTTTTGTGAGCTCCACCACCCACCAGCTGCCGGAACATAAATAGTAATGTATCATTATGGTTGCGCTAAAGGAAAACACCCTGTGTTTTAGTTTTTGTGGAGGTCATGTGGCAATCGGTGGGTGTGTTCATGCAGCCTGTGCTTAGAAAAACAGACTAAATTAGAGCTTTATGGTGAGGCCACAGGGACTGAATCTGACAAAAGCATTTAGGGAGATTTAGTTTTTTGCACTGATGCTTCACTCCTTTGCAGACTTATTGAATTGATTTCAGTTGATACATTTTTACTAACCCTAAAATAAATGTCTTCCTCTTATTTGTGTCCTATAAATATCATGCAGAAGTTTCTTTTAAAAGAGACATGAGTGAGAAAAATGATCAAGGTCTCTTTGTGCTGGGCTCAGTGAGCTGCAGGTTTGTCTGCCATGAGATGACTTGTTGGTGTGCCCACACATGATGCAATGCAATGCAAGTCCAAAGTCTTTGAACTGCTGCTTTTATGCTACACTGTCAAAAATGTCTGTTTCTTATATTGTTTTGTTGACTTTCTTTTGTTTTAAAGTTTAGTGGTTGCCTCACACAAAAATATATGAACTATGTATGTAATGTTGGATCCAAATGCAACGTTTAATTCATTAATTTAACTTTCATCCTTAGATCTGAGTCACACATCAATACATTTTGACAGTGCAAAGAGTTGTTTCATAGAGTCAAAAGGAGACTTAATTTGAAGTTTAGAAGATTAAAGGTTGATTATTCCATCTGGAGTTTTTTATGTATGAATATCTAACTTTTTCTTTTACAATCAGACACATTTGAAGGGTTGCACAATACAGCTGCTAAAGTTGAGTTGTTATTTTTGGTTGATTCTCTGATTTTCACAGTGATGTCCTGTTTTCTCGCACACCTCACACTTCACACTGTTTTTCTGGCGTGGCGTATTTTCTTGTGACATAGAAATATTTGGCTGCCTTATTTCTTGACAGAGTGTTGATGAATTCTTGGAATGGAATCCATGAAGTGGCCCGTCCTCCCCAAGTGCTAGTAACTGTTAAATATGCATGGCTGAAAAACAAATGAAACCACCTTGAAAGAAAATGTTGACGTGGGGTACTGACTGATCATCTAAAAGTATGCTTAGTTTGAACCAAGCTGTCTCACATTTTTATTTGCAATTACTCTTAATTATACAGATTAATTATATGATTGTGTCAAATTAGGAAATTGTATTTGATACCGAAGTGGTATTGTTCAGAGTGAACAAACCATTTCAGGAATATACACATTTTTGAGAAGACTAAATGCTAAAATATTTGTCAAAAAAACCCCTCAATAATTTCATTCAAGAAATAACAATGCGTTTTTTGCTAAATACAATTGTCTCCATAAGACTTGTAATTTTTTTTGCGCAAAGGGTTTAAATATTTGCAGGACTTCCATATGTCGAACTGCATTTTTGATTTTATTGTGATGTACTTCTTGTGGCCTTAATGTCCATATGCATGTTCCATGTATGTTTTTTTGTTGTTTTTTTTACTTTGTCTTTACACGTACGTTGAGGGAGAATTCCCATTGCTCTTGCTTTTCACGACTGTTAATAGTTTACCTGTGAAGAGGACCAAGCTTCGTATGCCCATGCCTTGCGTCAGCACTATAAGCGCTGCCCTAATTTATATTGTATCTCTACCAGGAGAAAATGGTATCACCAGCGTTTGTCGGTCTGTCAGTTTGTCAAACAAAATAATGATTGAAAGGCCAAAAATCATCATTGAGGTCAAAGGAAATGAGTAATGGGCAAGAAAATCTTTATACTTATCTTTTCATGCAATCAATAGATCAGAACAAAGGGCAAATGTGGAATACCCCTCCTTCAAAGTCCATCATATTCTGTTTGAAGTCCAAGTGTACTTTAAAATGAGAATAATGCCTCAGGTGCTGCACTGCCCTTGGCTAAACCTCAATGTGTAATAATGCAATAAAGATAAAAAACAAGGATCAAAAATGTGACTAATGACATCTGGATGAATAAAAAACATGTTTCAAGCTTGAACAATAGATTATCTGACATAAGAATGCAGATCATCCTCAAACTTCAACAACACAAAAGGTTTTCTGTCTGGCCAAGTGTAATGTCCAATTTTAATTCCACTTTCTCCTGGCCCTGCTGACTTCTGTACTGTATCTGGCACTAATGAGCTGTGCACATTTGAGTTTAATTTTCTGAGCCGTAAGTATTTCGGAGCTACACTTTCTCTTCCCTGAGAAATAATTAGGGGCAGAAATGAACGTGCTAAATGAGATATATCTTAAGACGGTTCAAAGTTTCATTCTTTATTCATTCAAATTAAACCTACTAACTTTCCATTTGCGAATTCTCAAACTCACTTCAATAAATTAGCCTAATGGATTTTCATGATATGATCCTATTTTTTAATGCAAGTTTGTTGTGGCTGCCTGGACACCGATTTCAGAATCTCCAGTTGAATTATAACATAATAGACAACAGATTTGATCTCTAGATAGATAGATAGATAGATACTTCATTGATCTCCGTAGGAGAAATGCAGGAGTCCAGCAGCAGAAGACTCATCCAGGTCTGTTGTGCAGTCTGACAGTTGAAGGAACCAAGGATCTATTGAAACGTTCTGTTCGGCAGCACAGTGATATAAACCTGTTGCTACGGTTACTACTCTGAGCGGCCATACTGTAGTGTCATGCAGAGGGTGTCTGGAGTGAATGCCCTGCATTAGAGCCCTCATCCTTCTCTCCAGCACAGCTCCCACAGAGTCCACACTTCTCCCATCACAGAGACACATTTCTATAATCAATAAAAGCAATAAATACTCCCTATTTCGATTTTTTCATCAGGTACTGTGACTTACAGGTAATATTCAACCTAATTAAGTCTAAAGAAAACAAACAGGAAATAATTTAAAACAAAAAGGAAAAATTCAAAAACAGCTGCAAAAAAACAGAAAAGATGAAACTTTCTAACAACTATGTGACAACATGAATTTATTTTTCATGTAGTTTTATAATGTATCTTTACTTATAATTTCAAGAAGCAAAAACTCAAAATGAGAAGGCCGAAGCAAAACGTTTGTGCCTTCCCCATTATCAATACTGATTTAAGCGACTGCAAACAGATTCAGATGACCTGATTTTTACCAACACATCATCTAGTTGATGTAAACAAACTTTCACACTTCCACCGCAACAATATATGTAAAAAAAATGTTTTAAGATAAGATAAAAACAGCATGTTTTTGTCTGATTTGTTCACACTATTTTACAAGACGCTTTTTTAAGATACACAATGTATTATTTATTTTTACAAAGTTTGGTACCCAAGCTTTAATGTATAATTTAGAACTCTTGAGAAATGTACGACCCACTGTTTATGATTGACAATGCATTTCATACAGAGTCCATTTCTCATCTTCTTTGTAAAACCCATGAGCCTTGTTTTGCATGCAGTATATTGGTCTGAAAATGAGATTTTGAGAGTGTTTGAGGCCTGTCATAAAACAGGAGCGAGATGCAAAGTGACAGGGCTCTTGAAAGACTGACAATCTGATGTGAACTGTCACGGAACATTACAGAAGATTCACCGTGTTCGGCTAATGCGCTCCATGGGCTGTTAGAGTCTCCAAAGCAACAACACCTCATCAGTAGATCCAGCATATCGCACTAGGTGTCTATAGACAGTGTACAATATGCAATCCTCAATACAAAAGGAGTTTCAAACGCTGTGGTCCATGATGGCTCATGATGGATAAAAGATACTTTTTTGAAGCACACAAATTAAAGTTTTTCTATTCATCTTGTTTTGTGTGCTCTTTTAACTGTTCCACTGCTGTGATGCAACACTAAAATCTACCCCAGCGTGGACAATAAAAGTTCTCATATCTTATTAAAAAATGAAAATTATACATATATTTATTATTCATAATTTGTTATAGTTAGTTATAGTATTATTATTTACAGCTACCCCAATGACAGTAGTAGTCCCTAGGCCATGCTGTACACGTAGTGATTGAATAATTCCATCACTACGTCTTTGGGAGTCCAAAAAAGTGCTTATATAAAACAAAAAAATATACAGGATATGAAAAATAGTAACTAACAACAACTGACTCTGGTGCTACACGATTGAAAGGGAAACAGGAAGTTGCCCAACGGGTTTCCATTATGGTTGGGGACCTGGACTAGACTGTGTGCACTGCAGGTGCATGCTGCCCTCTGCAGTTCAGTAGCTGACGTTGCAATTAGATGCACACATGTCGTCACCTGTTCAATACATAGATACATCTCAATGTGAAATAAAGAGCTCCTCACAAGATGGCAGCAGAGGAACTAAACCGCTTGATGTTTCACTTTTTGATTACAATTTCACTCATATTCACAAAATTATAAACAATACATGAGTAAACATAAAATAAAAGGTTGTTGGTGCACTATCATTGCTGTTTCATGATTCACATGTGTAGGCCTACTTTGCTTTGTATTCAAACATCATAGGCCTTTAGGTAATTTGCACAAATGTTACATTTAAATTAAAACATATTTTTAGTTATTAAGGGATTGAAATTATGTATTATTATTTTTCTTTTTAATAAATGTATACTATACAAAATAAATCAATAATAAGAACACAAACGACTATTAGTGTCTGTATTGATGATTTTGTTGTCTAACTGGTATGGTTCTTTGAACATAAAATCCTGAGTTTATTGCCGGACCATTGCAGAAGCCAAATCTTCTGGGAAGACGATACAAAGGGTATCTTCACGGAAGACAATTCCTACAGTTGTGGAGCCGATGACGGAGAGATGAGCGATTGCACAGAGCAGTGTGCCATTGGAAGTTACATAATACATATGTATGGGTTGAGTGTGTGCACACGCGTGAGCTTAGCCTCCTCCTGATCGCAGCCTGCATGGTCAGATTAATATCTGCTGTCCACAAAGATGCTCTGTGCTCTGCCCAAGACACTTAGAACAAGGAGCCCACTGTCTGACTATACTCTGCGTCCTACTCAAGGAAAATGATACACTTGTGCCGAGATCGCAACAATCTTTTATTGCGATTTGATCTTGTGGCAAACCAAACGTTGCACAATACTGCAGTATTATTCAGTTTCATTCACAAAACAAAACACTACAGAATGTAGTGATAATAATTTTATGTTCTATCTTCAATTTATGACCTGATTTTATCCTCAGCTACAACACAGAAAACATTTTATTTTTTGTTGTATTTACATTTCCCCCTAGAGCTTTGTGCATTTCCCTGGATATAACAGAGGAAAAGGAAGGAAAGAGCTATTAAAACATGTTCCCAAAACTATTCCAAGAGCATATACATTTCTTATGGAATATACGACACAAACAATAACATGAATTAAACAAGCATACTGAAAGGGAGACAGGTCATGAAGGAACCAAGGTCTCCGGATTATAGCAGGACTGTTTTCTTTGAATGTTTTATTACACATACATTCACGATTATGAAGTGTTTCCCCATTCCCCTACCACTAAGAACATGTAGTACAATCAAAGGAAAACCAGAGCTCCTGGAGGGAATATGGAGAACCTGCAAACTCCACTCAAAAAAGCACTGTTCTGACCGTAGTTCAAACCCAGAACCTTCTTGCTGAGAAGCGAACCACTCTGTAGTCCTGGTCTAGCCTCTACAGCCTCAGTCCTGGACTCAGCTACAGCCTCAGTCCTGGACTCAGCTACAGCCTCAGTCCTGGACTCAGCTACAGCCTCAGTCCTGGACTCAGCTACAGCCTCAGTCCTGGACTCAGCTACAGCCTCAGTCCTGGACTCAGCTACAGCCTCAGTCCTGGACTCAGCTACAGCCTCAGTCCTGGACTCAGCTACAGCCTCAGTCCTGGACTCAGCTACAGCCTCAGTCCTGGACTCAGCTACAGCCTCAGTCCTGGACTCAGCTACAGCCTCAGTCCTGGAATACAGCCAACTGTAATTTACTACATTTCAAAGAGTAAGTTTGAATTCATGGTTTTCTCATCGCTGACTCTTCTCTCTAAACACATGTCACGCTCTCCATTGATTTGATAGACTAGACCTGAGAGAAAATACAGACCGAGAAAGGCAACCTATTTCAGTTTTAAACTCTTTAATCGATCACGTTTGGTGTAACAGACTGTTCTAAAATACTACTGAAACGTTTTTACAACTTGAATACAATTCAGCAGCCCCACCTTATCATCAGTAGAATACTATTCCCAGCCAATAAGTTAACATTTTACAATAATACAAAAGTCGATTGAATGTTCAAATGACATGTGTAAATGTAAATTGTTTTGTAAATGTTTTGCTAATTTATCACTGTGACATCTAAATCAGGTGGAATTGCAGAAATATTTATATTTATACTCGAAAGATAGAAAGAGGGGTCAGGGCCTTTACTAGCCTGTCCTTAGCCATTCGTAAACTCCGGTCAATTATCAACAGCCCACATGAAATTAGTACGATGGCATGATAAGATCAGGCTAGGGCTAAAAAGTTATCTAAGTGATCAATATCATGATGTACATATTAAATATCTCGACTCAATGGGAGCAATAATAACCCACTGTGTTCCTCAGGGCTCTGTTTTGGGACCTAAATTATAAATCTTTGATTTAATTCAAATTCAAATATATTTTATAAATAAACAAGGAAATAGAAATAAACATGCTGAATCAGTAGGGGAGGTAAACAAAAGGTTAAATGGGTATTTTTTCTTTACAAGTTTTTGTGAACCAATATTGAGAAAATATTGGAAAGTGCATATAAATACTCAGTACTGCAATACTGTGTAAATTAAAAATCTCCCAAGATGCATTGTTTGTATGGTACAATTCCCTCATCCTTCCATAGCTCAACTTCTTAGTAGAAACACTGTATGTTGGAATACCTATATAACATGCTACATATCTTCTACAAAAACATTAGAGTGATCATCCATGTAAAATACACTGCTTCGAACAAATTCACTTTTTACTAGACTTAACAATAGACCCAATATCTTAAAATGTTATTGTCACAGTTTACAAAAGATGTTTCAAACTAGAGAATGAAGATACAGTACAACATCAGAGGAACTGATCTGCTAAAAAAAAACATGGCAAAGAGAAATACTAAGAGGTGTGAATCAGTCAAAAGAGTTGATCTATCTAGAAAAAAAAAATTAGAAGTTAAACATGATGGAGAAGTATAGAACACTTGACTAGGATTACGCTTAAAACTGTTTGTGCTACATGTTCCCTTGATAATAAGAGCATCTAAATACTGTTACATCTTTGGTGTATTGTCAGAGTTGCAATATGCAGTTTGAGTCTTGACGTTAGCCCCCTGCGTGAATCCCTTTCAGTCACAGATTGTTTGGCACATTTTCGTTTTTTTCCTCTCTATTGTAGGATGTTTTGGTCTTTGGAAACATGTGACCTTGGTTCTAGTGTACACAATGACTAAAAAATAATAAACTACTAATAGTCCCTGTTCAATAAATATAATAATTGTATGTAGTTAGCCATAAGGGCTTAACTTACAGAGATTGTCTATCACTGGAATTACAACACATTTTTATAGTTTTAGTCTTGTGGGGGGCTATTGCTTGTTCTCTTATCTGCTATAAGCTCATACCATGAACGGTTTATTCTGCCATTATACAAGATTTAGGTTTATTTTTTATGAAATTATAGTCCAATCTCTGTTTTTTTTTTCCATTCTTCTCCACGTCACATAACTCAAGTGTGATGTTGTGATACGATTACAATAATGATACATACCAGGATTAACTTAATTGTTGATGTTTTCTCATAGTGACGTTGTTAGAGAATTGATTGACTCTGACAGTCTGAAAAACAAGTGCCTTTCTGCAGCTTCAGTGTGGGCTACATTAAACACACGCTTGTGTTTGGAGGGCATGTGTTGTGTATATGGCTGAGTCATCATCTGACTCACTGCTATCATGATGTTAGAATGTCACTCAAAAGCTTCTCACCCTGCTGTTAGGACATGGTCATCAGGCTCAAACTAACGTCTATTCTATCATAATACATGATTTTTCAAGTCAAGTCAAGAATACATGATTTTTCAAGTCACACATATTTTTACAATTACTCAATTAATTTTGTAGAATTCAAACCACCTGTAAAAGCAAAATGTCCTCATAACAACAAGTAGTTATGTATGAGAGTGTGGGAATATTTCATTAATCGTCAAGAGAAATTATTCCCTCACTGCAGCTCCAATAAATGAAAAGTAGAACACCAGTCTTTATCACATTCACAATTACTGCTTTGTAGTTTTAAACCTCTTCTCTCGGCTCATATCATGTTTTACCTCGTGAAGACACTGGAGCTGGTCCTGGAACACCTACACTCCACAGTGAACTCTGTGATGGACCCGCTACAGTTTGCTTACCAGCCGGGCATTGGGGTGGAAGACTCCGTCTTCTACCTCCTCCATCCTGCGCTGTCCCACCTGGAGAAGCCCAACTCTGCTGTGGGGGTCCTCAACACAACCCATGCCGTGGCTTCTCAGGGACAAGCTGGAGACAGCTGGAGTGGTCCACAACCTGTCTGAGTGAATCCTGGACTCTCACAGACAGACCCTAGTTTGTGCAACACTGAAATGTTGCCACTGTGGAACAAATAAAGGATCTCTTGATCATAATCTTTTAGTTTATGTCTAAGATAAGATAAGATAGACTTTATTGATCTCACACAGGAGAAATTTACATGTCACATCTGTCACATAGAATCACTCAAGATTGTGCAAAAAGAAAGAAATGTGCAAACATGTTTAATGCAGGATATATTATGCACAATAAAAGTGCAGTTTGTATGACCAAATCATATTTGAATAACTGATGATTATTTACTTTTTTAATATACTTTCTGATCAAACACAGAACATTGATTTACTGTATTTAGTTTATAAATTTGGGGCTAGTTTTTTTTTTTTTTACAAGTAATACATTTTCTTTGTGCCAATTAACATTTTATTTGTCAAATCAGACTGCACTGTTTTTTTAAAATCTTTTTACGTTTTATATTCTGTAAGAATCACTATTCAATCACTATTTGAATAATTGGGCTTAGTGCTGATTGGCTGAGAAACTGTGGTCATTTCCCTTTTCAGTCGACTGAGGATAAAATGATTAATCCTTAAGTAAGTTGTGGTTTTAGCAAACAACAAATGTACCATTCTCAATGATAGGATCTTGTCCGTATTTATGATTTTCCAAAACATGGCTGCAAGAAATATTTGTATGTTGAACTCTGCAGATTCTGACCTCGGGGACTTGTCTGACATATACTTTAACTCTGCATTATATGAATCATGATTTAAAATGTGAGAATACTGGGGTCAAACATTAGACAGCAAGTTTTAACCCTAAATGTAAATGACATGGGCTTGACACTAGGCACTCCATTGTGATGTGTTGTGGCGAGAATAGCAATCCTTTCATACAAAGGGTAATGGAGTTGTGGCAGATGTATAGTGAATGAATGAATCATTAATGTGGCGTGAGAGACTTCCTACTGCTGCATGCTTCAAGTTTCACTTGCGATTACAGAGAACATATGGTCCTGTGGAAGAACAGGCAAATGTAACACTTAACATGTACTGTACACTGGGTTATAAAATGTTGGATCATTGACATATTGTGTTGCTTTATGTTTAATACATGGAACAATAACCAGTGTGCCACTAGAATATGGCATAAATGGGTACCTTTCCTTGATCATGGGTTTTTTAGTGATGAATAAACTATGGTAGTTAACAGGCCCACTGAGTGAAAACAAGTAAAAGTAAAACATAGATCCTGAAAATGTGTACGGCCTATTTGCACCTATGGCTACACCAAGAGCTTACGCAGGGTTGTTAAAATACCAAGGTTCAAGTAGATTTACTTTTAGACAAGAATACTATCATAGTAACTAAGGTTTTACTATTAAGCTTTATATGGCCTTTAAATGAGAGATAATGGATATAATGACTCATTTTGTCTTGACTTGTAGCAGACAACTTTTGATGGCCGGGAATCTCAGTGTCTTCTCAATTAACATTTGAACAAACAAACGGTTGTATTTTGTGTAATCTGGTGATTTGAAATATTTTATTTTAGATTTTCAGTTTAGAACAGACGGCAAAGAACAGATACCCACCCATACCACTCACCAAAATACAACGAAAAGAAAAAGGATGCTCAGAGGAGTAGTGTTAAGAATATTTACTTTATGGATATGGTAAGGTTGTTATAGTGTGGATTTTATTTTTGTATTTTTGTTTTGTTTTTGACGTCTGTTATCTGTGAATTAGTTTTAGTTTGACTTCCTGTCCTGTTTCCCCCTGTCTTGATTGTATGCCCCGCCCTGATGTGTTTCACCTGTGTCTGTGTCTATTTGTACCCTGTGCTCCTCTCCCCTTGTGCTGGTCCATTGTGTTGTCAACGTCCTGTCTTGTCTTGGTCATGTCTCTGTCTGTTTCCGTCCTGTTCCTGTTCCTGGTCCTGTTTTGGTTTTGGATTTTGAGTTGGTTTCATCTGGACTTTATCATTAAACTAGTGATGGGTAAATGAAACCTCACGTATCGTTTCGGCACATCCAACGAACTGTATTGATACTGTGCCGCAACAGTGTTGCTTGGGCTGCTCTATACTGACGCCTGGTGGATCTGATAAATCATTGCATCCAACTCACTGATTCAATGAGCTTTACATACTTGTCTGCACACAATATTACGTAACTGCATTGTCTGTGTTATTTTATTTTATGTGAAAATTAAAGTGATAGTTGTGAATGTATTCATTAAGCAAAATGTCATTGAGTGATTATATTTATATATATATATATATATATATATTTTTTTTTATTTTATTTTTTTTTCAAAACAATAAGCATGTCCAAAGTGCACTGTAAACCCTGGAAACTAAAGTATACTTGAAAAAACCTTTGACATTTTCTGCACTTCAATTTCTCAAAATTATTCTTCAAGACTGTGATGTCAACATAAACTTTTGAGGTCCGACAGGGATTCGTATCCAGTTCTCTCCAATGCGAAGCGAGAGCGCTATCCACTCATCCACCATGCCTAACTAGATTCTGCGTTTCAAACTAAAGCTTGATTGTAGATAAAGCGTGAAATGTAAAATACAAACATTGCCTTATTTGCTGTTATTTGCAGTATCACACTGCAGAATACTTTCTTTTAGTTGCAGGTTCCATTTTTTATGCTGTAAAATGGGATGCTTTTCCTTTTTGAAAGGGTTATTTTCTTTTTCTGAGAGCGGTTCATACCGGTGACACTTGCAGATGCGGAACCTTTTAAACAGTTTGCAGTGTCGGTGACAAGCGACACTGCGGCTGTATCGGTCACGTGGCTTTTTCATAAAGCGACACGCGCGCCGATACGAGGTTTCGCTAAACGAACTCGGCACATGCGCCGGTGTATCAGTGTTGCTGGACCCATCACTAATAAATAGAATGCACATGTGTGTAATCAAGTCTCCGTATAAATGCACCTGCTCTTTGATAGTCTCAGGGTTCTGTTTAAAGCACAGATAGAACCATGAAGACAAAGGAACACACCAGGCAAGTCCGAGATACTGTTGTGGAGAAGTTTAAAGCCGGATTTGGATACAAAAAGATTTCTTAAGCTTTAAACATCTCAAGGAGCACTGTGCAAGCAATTATATTGAAATGGAAGGAGTATCAGACCACTGCAAATCTACCAAGACCTGGTCGTCCCTCCAAACTTTCATCTCAAACAAGGAGAAGACTGATCAGAGATGCAGCCAAGAGGCCCATGATCACTCTGGATGAACTGCAGATAACTACAGCTGAGGTGGGAGAGTCTGTCCATAGGACAACAATCAGTCGTGCACTGCACAAATCTGGCAAGTGGCAAGAAGAAAGCCATCTCTCAAAGATATCCATAAAAAGTCTCGTTTAAAGTTTGCCACAAGCCACCTGGGAGACACACCAAACATGTGGAAGAAGGTGCTCTGGTCAGATGAAACCAAAATCGAACTTTTTGGCCACAATGCAAAACGATATGTTTGGCGTAAAAGCAAAACAGCTCATCACCCTGAACACACCATCCCCACTGTCAAACATGGTGGTGGCAGCATCATGCTTTGGGCCTGCTTTTCTTCAGCAGGGACAGGGAAGATGGCTAAAATTGATGGGAAGATGGATGGAGCCAAATACAGGACCATTCAGAAAACCTGTTGGAGTCTGCAAAAGACCTGAGGCTGGGACGGAGATTTATCTTCCAACAGGACAATGATCCAAAACATGAAGACAAATCTACAATGGAATGGTTTAGTTTAGTTTAGTTTATTAATTTATTTCAACAGGGACAATGTGCAAATACATTAATTAAAGATGCTTTGCACCAGATTTAGCTTGAGCTAGTTTCCATCTGTAGTCCCTGAGCAGGTGAGTCACAACATGTACAATATAAAATATATTTAACCACTCAAATACAAATATTCATTCATACATTCACCCGTTACATCCATCAGTCCACATAAATTCATGCTAAAATTACTACATAAAACATCACTAACGGTCATATTTACATTCACAAATAGACGTATCCGGGTGTTAGAATGGCCAAGTCAAAGTCCAGACCTGAATCCAATCGAGAATCTGTGGAAAGAGCTGAAGACTGCTGTTCACAAACGCTCTCCATCCAACCTCACTGAGCTCGAGCTGTTTTGCAAGGAAGAATGGCCAACAATTCCAGTCTCTCGATGTGCAAAACTGATAAAGACATACCCCAAGCGACTTGCAGCTGTAATTGCAGCAAAAGGTGGCGCTACAAAGTATTAGCGCAAGGGGGCCGAATAATATTGCACGCCCCACGTTTCAGTTTATTTGTTAAAAAAGTTTAAATTATCCAATACATTTTCTTCCTCTTCACGATTGTGTCCCACTTGTTGTTGATTCTTGACAAATAATTAAATTTTTCTATCTTTATGTTTGAAGCCTGAAATGTGGCGAAATGTTGAAAGGTTCAAGGGGGCCGAATACTTTCGCAAGGCACTGTATATAATCTTAAATCGAAATTGTCAAAAAAAAATTGAGTTTTGGGTAAACTGAGACATGTCTTAAACCAAAAATCACGCCACCTGTTATACAACTCCCTTATTCTTCCCTATTTGAGTTACGGTGTTGAAATATGGGGAAACAATTATAGAACAAACATTCAACCAATCTTTCTACTTCAAAAGAAGGCCGTACGAATTGTATTTAAAGCAGACTACTACGCACCGACCAACCCTCTTTATCCAGTTAAGGACTTTAAAAATGTATGATATTGTTGATGTGAGTACACTGGCTGTGGTATATAGGGCACAGCATAGTAGTCTTCCACCTAATATTCAAAATTTGTTTGAACATAGAAATAGTAGTTACAAACTTAGAGGAACAGGGATTTTCAAAATAAATAAAGCAAGAACTAACAAAAAAGCAGATGTGTCTCGGTCAGAGGAGACTATGGAACAACTTAGACAACACAATTAAAAACTCCTACACATTAAAGACGTTTAAAAATAATATTAAACATAATATTTTAGAAAATTACCAGGCCCAAGAATGATAGGTCTCGCAGCTCTCCTACATTTCTATGACAGCCTTTTGCTGTTTCCTTTTGTTGTTAAAATGTAATTGTTTTCTCAAATGATTAATATATGTCCGTCCTATTGTTTATTTTTATTTACATTTTCTCCTGATCTTGAAATTTAGTTTGGCTTCTATTTTGAAAGGGTTTTGCCCCATACTTTGGAGACTTAATGAAATTGGATTAGGCAAAAATAAGTTATACTTCAGCCTAATCCCTTTGGTCACAACTGCGTTTGTAAATCTATGTTAAAGCATGTACACTACTGACATAAAATACAGTGTTTTTGTATCCTTGTCCTTTTGTTAATGCCTTTTTATGTCAAAAAATAATAATTGGCATGACCGAATAAACAAACAAACATGGAGTGCACTGACCACTATTTTGGAGAAACTAAACAAACTCTACAGAAACGACTTAAACAACATTGTAGAGAAAACTCTTGTAGGCCACAATCGGCTGTACATCTCCACCTCAAGGCCACCACACCGTGAATGACACAGAGGTTAAAATTCTGGCTCGAGACAAAAATTGGTTTGAGAGAGGGGTGAAAGAAGCCATTTTTGTGAGGAAACACAAACCTTCTCTTAACAGAAGAGGCGGGTTAAGATTTGTTTTGCCTCGCACCTATGACGGCATCCTAAAAACAATGCCCTAACTATAGATAAGGTCTGTGGCGTGCTAAGGAGTTGGGAGTGGTTAGACCTACTCTCCACTCGAGCATTCTCAGGAGACAATCTGTGACATGTGACTGAGTTAGGATTGTTAGCCCTAGCAGGGTCGTTAGATGTGTTTATGAGTTAGCCTCAGGATTAGGGTGTGGCTAACCACACCCATAGGATTTAAATCTCCCATGTGCGGTCTGAGATTTCATTCCCTTGAAAAAGTTCTTTGGATTAAGAACGAACCGTCTGGAAAACCTGCTAAGAAGTACAGATGATGGGTGAGAAACCTTCCTTTACTTAGTCATCAACTAATTTAATTGAAAATAAATAAATGCATCAGAACTGAAACTATGCATTTATTTATTGCAACTAATCAAGTTTTTTGTTTAATGACCACTATTATATAAATAATTAATATTCCACAATTAATATTATTACTCCAAAATTTGAATATGCTGAAGGATGGGGTTTTATGTCTTAAACAGAAAATCATATACCTACAAAAATGTATAAAGAAAATTGTAAATGTATAGTTTTTATGAATACAACTCTATGTCCACCAGAATGCCACCCAGTGGCTTAACTTCAGCTTCATGAGTCAAACAGATTCCTCATCACATTTAGCCAAAGAATAAAAACCCATATAAATATATCAATAAATAAATAATATGTTCTGGGCATAATTTTTTCTTAAAAAATGTAGTGCCACTGACACTCCCTCCGTAATGGCTTAGTGCGTTGTATGCGTCCAATATGCATAGAATGGTCTATGGTGTTATGGCTGTGTCTTTCTGTGCATTCGGGCAATTACAGATTATTTTTCACAATTCCAAGTGGTCACCATTTAATCGAATACCAACCTAATACAATGATGCCAATGGTCTAATATTCGTTGTGTGCAATGCTTTTGGTATGTGATGCTGGCAACGCACGACCACCGGACTTTATAATTGTCTGGGGATGGTCCATATACTGCACATTAGAGGTGGACATAGCCGCGCACTACTTTTCGCGAGCCGCTCCACTGCGCTCGCGTGGCGGACTGATCGCACGTAGGTGATCAGGCCGCTTGTCAGTCAGACTTTGAACAGTGCACTGGCGCTCACCATCATCATCGCCGCTAATCTCTGTCCGCAAACGCTGCCCCTGCCCGCTACCACCCCCACCTCCACAGAAGCACAGATTAGGATGACCAGCCGCTGACAAAACACGGCAACACTTCAAAACGCGGGGGTCGAGCGGACATCAGACATCACGCAGCGTCGTTTTGTGTGGAGTTACGATGGTCCAGTCAGGAGACATCTTTCTATTCTTGCTTCTTGTGAGCTACTCAGGTAAGGGAAGCCCACCATATGTCCCTGTTGTATCTGCACAGCGCGTTTGCAGGGTTCACCCGTGTGTTACTACGTGCCTGGCATGTATTTCCACTCATCAGCAGTGGTGGGACCGCTAGCATCTCCTCCTCCTCCTTGGTTCTGGTCTCCCCTGTCCGCCTGCTTCGCCCTGAGGCTGTGCTGTGCAGGTGCAATGGTGATGATACTGCGACTGCTCCAAATTAGCCTAGACAAGGGGAGCTTTGCCATTTGTTTAAACTAACGGTCCAAAGTGCCAGCAATCCTATTCATCATCTCATGCATCTGAGTCTTAACAACGCTGTAATATGCATGCGTGAGCACCGTGCATGCTGACTTAGCATTTGTGGAGATTTAATAAAATATGATAGTACCAAGGCGTGTGGTGCATTGAATCTGCTTAGGATGGACCCAGCTAATGCACCGGTGCTAATGGACCGTGGAGACATCCTGTGCAATGGACAGGACGTGTTTACTGTGTTTGCAGGCGAAGAAGCAGCAGTACTATGGATTAAGTCTATATCTCTGTGTGTGATTTATTACAAGCATATATCACACAGAAAAAAGCAGGACATGTGGCACCCTGTCTCCCCTGACCCTGCACTGATACGTTGAGGTTGGGAGCAGTTATTGTGCAGGGACTGTCCACGTTTGCCCGGTGCACACTGCTCAGTCAGAGTCTTTCTGGACAAAGTGTGTCTGATGAAGAGCCAGCACAACTTCTACTCTGAATCATCTGTTATGTAATCTGATGCCACGATAAATGCTTTGAAATGGGATCCCTCTAAGTTGGTAAATGTGCCTGTTATGTAAGTCTAATTTAGACAGTTAAGTGTCAAATTACATTTGTAATAACCTTTGGGTGCATTTTTTGATTAAAATCGTCTCAGGGCTGCATTTGATGGAAGAGCTTTAATTTGCTCCAGTCAGATTGAGGGTTTGTGGGATTCTAATCTTGCCTTCAAATGTGTAGGGGTGTTCCTCTGGCACCATTAACTTTCTGTTCACCATTCCTTGTGGTGCAGTTACTACAAACAGGCTTGTGGGTATACCAAGAATAAAGGTTTTGTGCCTTTTTGATTGAAATAGAAAAGACTTATTGGCACATATGGCAGGTGTTTTGTGAGAATTGAAAACACTGTCTGGAATAATTTAAGTAAAGGATGAAAACAATTATTTTCAAC
Organism: Knipowitschia caucasica; assembly: GCA_964034765.1. Taxonomy (NCBI): domain Eukaryota; kingdom Metazoa; phylum Chordata; class Actinopteri; order Gobiiformes; family Gobiidae; genus Knipowitschia; species Knipowitschia caucasica. The sequence goes on from OZ035832.1 coordinate 11,915,436, forward strand.
ATCAACATCTGGCCACAGTGACATAATAGACCTGTCATCTCCCCTATTTAGATTTCCCTTTGATACGTAAATAACTTAAGACATTTCTGAAGACAAAATTAAAATGGCCTTTTGGACCGCTTTCAAGAACAGCTTTTTGTTCTGTGTATTCTGCTCCACATAGACAAAAATAGCATTTGACTAAAAATTTGTCATTGATGAACATGTATTTAATGCTGCTACAGTGCTACATGTGGACAGGGTATTTGTGGATATTTTGCTTAGTTTCAAAAATGGTTAAGTCTCTAAACATGTCTAAACATGTTTGAAGTGCTTAAATACAGCGAAACACCACGATTACTACATTTCACAATGAACTGTCTACTTGAAGTGGACACCTCAATAGAGGTTTTGTTATCTGAGAGTATTATTACGTCATTATGATCTTATTTGGAACAGTGATGCAGCCTGATGTCTTTAAGCAGGACAAACACCAGGCAGTCTCTTCGCATCTTCACGTCTGACCTAGCTTCAGCTAAACCAAATCAACTCCATCACTTCACACTATTAGCATGTGCCATTGTCCGCTGCTTTTGTGTCTTCTGTAGTCCCGACTCTCAAGTGTAAAATCATACACTTTCTTCTAATTATATGTCTCCATATTAACACAATGAGTAGGAGACTTCGCTGGTTTATATATTTTTGTCTTTGTATTGTGCTGCTTTATTGTTAAAGCAGTCTTTCCTTGATAATAGAGACCTTGTTGGAGGATATCCCTGTGAGACGCCAAGGCTTTTGTTCTACGTTTAGTGCTGAAACAGGAGCAGGGCTGTGGTTATGTCCAGGTCAGGCTCTGGGTTTGGTGACGGCGAGCGGATGAGACATATCCAGGTCTGGGAGGAGGCTCACACTGATGACATCACACTCACGTGACCCGGGTAGTGCTGTGTGGCATGCATTGCTCTCGGCTTGTACACATGAGCCTTATGTTAGGCTATGCAGTTGTTTTTCAATGACTAACCTTTCACCAAGGGAAGGTCAGCAGCTTTAATTTCATTATTGTTTATTTATAGTCATAAGATGTACACAATGGCCTTTTAAGCGTCTTGTAAATGCAAACAAATACTAGTTAGGAACAAACACTTTGTAGTATATGTTCATAATGTACTAAACACATTTGTTTTATATAAGATAATTTAATTGCAGCAGTTAAACACATTCGTTGATAGTGCAAAGGGGCCTCTCCCTGTATTTTTCCGGGGCCGTATCCTCTAAATGGATGTCATTAAACTCGAGGTATGATTTGGTTTCACATTCCTATTCCAAACTGTAGTATCATGCTGGAGATCTGCCTTGGACCGTCCCCAGAAAGTTACACTTTATTTCTTGTTGTTATGTTTATATATTTTCATATTATTAGACTGGGTTCTTTTGTTGGGATAGTTTAGTTTCAGAAAGTTATTATTATTACTATTAATATATGAATTGAAATGTTATAGTTTTACAATTTAGCTCTGGATAGATGTTATAGCTGATTCCCCTTTTCGTTCACACATTCTCGAGCGATACAAGTATACTTGAGTAACCAATGAATGACAGAACGTATGGCCAGTATATTTATGTTACTGATGTGATGCAATTCTCTTTAATCCTCTTTAATCCTTTTTGTATTAGTTATCGATATCTGAGTAAAGTCTTTCATTGTTTTGTACTTTATTTTGTTACTAGCAGTCTCCTTCAGCTGGTGCCTTCTAACAGCAATTAGGCATACTGATTTGATAAATGCGTTGAAAACCAATTAATTCAACTACAGACATATAGTAATGTCTATAGCAGTAACAATTTAACAGATCAACAACTGTGTTCTTTTACAAATACAAATATTGTTGACAATGTGGCTTACAGTAGATTGTTCAAAGCCATTCATAGGTTAATGTGGGATTTCATTGTCTGTTATTGTATTCCCCTATATCTGTATTATTTTGTTATAAACCCAGCTTGTCTCCTACAGGCTTATTGTTGCATTTTGTAGTTTATCTTAAGAGTGCACCCTTGACAGAGCAAATGGTTTGCCTTTCTCTAAATCCTCATATTTCGCTGTTGTCCACTAAACATATGGCACCTGGGAGAGTGGACAGGCGGGGCTGGGGGTATCATAAGGATTGTGGCTAAAGGTCAGATGGAGCAAAATGACACAGTGGTAATGGTGAAACCCGACATGTTGCGACTGTCAATAGAAGCACTGAACCATTTTTTACACGGGTTTGTCCCAGGACTGAAAGTGCCTCAATAAATAAAAGGAGGAGAGCAGCAGATGTGTAGTGGTCTCTTTGGAGGATTTTATCTGCTCTGTATCAGAATCTCCACATATGCACTTATCCATCAGAAGTGCTCACAAATAGATGTTGTTGTTTGTCTTCTCACATGAGACCAATACCGAAGCATTAGTCAGGTTCACACATCTCATCGTCTGTTGCACGTGTTAAGGCGTCACACAGGCTGATGATATTTTTCTAGTTGATTCATTGATTTGCAACAATAACTTACCTCTTCTCAAGATTGGTTAAAAGGGAAATAGTCGCTTTTTGAAAAAACTGAGATTGTCAGACTTTTGGAGTGGATTATTTGGGTGTGCTGAGAGTAATGTTGATAGGGCTCCTCTGATACATCCTCAGCCCAATGTCCAAACAGAGTGGCCCTAATCCCATGGCCCCTGTGGTCATGGGAGAGATTTGAACTCAAAGTTGCTGTAAGGCCTGTCCTCATTTACAACTTTTCAAAGGGAGCTGTTGATAGTCTGATGTTTCTTCTCCCCATTATAAAGCAATATGCTGTTGGCATGGATTTAGCTCTCCATTTCTTTTATGCAGTGTTGGCGGAAGCAGCATGTCTCCTCATGCGTCCATGCACATCATGGGCATGTATTATTGAAACACTATAGAGTGTATGACTCTGCATAGAGCAGAGGAGATTGGGACTGCTATGCCTCGGGCTCTATATCTTTCAGTCCCACAGCAGTAGAGGTGCAGTCACAGACGACCCGGCTTCACACCAATTCTTAACATGCATTTAGTCTGAGGAGACATGAGAGTTGTCAGGAGCACAACAATATGATTATTTAAGTGCTATGAAATAATCTCTAAATCTCTAAATTATAGCATCTCTCTCAGGAACTGCTTTTCTTCCTTTCACATTCTTCTAACAGCACCACAGCCTAGGGACATGGTCAGTGGAGTTGACCTATTTAACACCTTCTGTCACTTAGTCAACATCTGTTTGGATAGTTACCTTTGCTTACCGTTAGTAACAACTATGCCACAATTTGAAATGTTTGAATTTTGATTATTGTCAGAAAATTGCTCTCTTTAGTATGTTTTGACTGTATAGAAGTACTATTTGCAAATACTTGAACTACTTTGAACATGTAATTGCACTTGGGAAATACAATTACAATTTGTTTAAAGCTGCACTAACTGACTTTGGGATTTTGAAGCCGCGGACCCGCTGGCCTCTCTCTTTCTGCTCCCCTCCCCGCACCCACGAAGCTATCGCCCCCCACACACACCCACTGTTGGGACGGAGCTAGTGTCTCCCAATATGGATAATACATGGATATGGATTTTCACGTGGATGGCGTGACCATAGAACGATAGAACCAGGAAGCGCGGAGGAACGAGACTTTCTTTTGGATGGCTGTTTCGCTGTGTAAGCAGTAACCGGCGACGAAGACGAGGAAGTTTCAGGTTAGCTCCTCGGCTTGTTGTGCTAACTCAGCCGTCTATGCTAACGGACCTGTAGATTTCTCACGAAAGTGGGGGCTAGTGGTCCGCTGTGATTGGTCACAATCTGCGACCCGAAACACATTCTCTTCCTTGTTTCATCAAAACTCGATCTAAAATATAATGTCACGCCAGCACAAATCTGCACTACTTTTTCTTCAAAAGGACGTATATCCCAATGCACTACATGGACATGGATAGCATTTTTGTAATGAATACGAAAATAAAGTCAGTTAGTGCAGCTTTAAAAAAGTGTTAAAAGTGAATATACTCAAGAAAGGTTAAAACAATGAATTCCAAATTACTATTATCATATATCTTTATTTTTCAACAAAGATAGTCCTATCACATTATTTATTCCTCCAAACCTTTTAATTTTCACCTTAATAATGTGATATAATAAAGCTAACACAAAGATAATATGGCATCTGTCTACAGTAATACAAACAATTGAATAATTGTAAATGTATTAACGAGTGTGTGCAACTGCTGATAGAGCAGCTGAAAAAGCCTTCATGCAGACAGAACCCAAACTTTCTCATTTCGGAGGACTGTTTTTTTATCTCACAATTCGAGCGTCCGCTCCCCTCACCAAGCTGTGCTGCAAGTGATAACTCCCACTCGGAAAGAAGAAAGGTGCAGAAAGTAATTCCTCTCCTTTACTACACGCCATGTCACAGTAATCTAAAGCAGCTGCACCTGTCTGACCACGAGTGTCAGGACGCAACATCCACACACTCTGGAACCTTTACCTTTTAACTGATGTCCACTAGTATAGATGTCATAACATGTGTGGTATATTTGTGGTTTTGTTTGTTCATGTTTGGCCCACAGGTGTGGATGAACAGAAGCCAGAACAGAGAGGTGTTGAGATGTAACACATCAGTAGTAGGAAGTGCTCATGAAAGAGCCTCTTCTATGAACGACTCTCGGGTCTCAGAGTTTAAGGCATGTGGGCATAATCACTTCAAATCCTCACCAAATCAAGATTTACATAGAAGAATGCAAAATATACATAAAAACGGGTCATGTCTTAAATCACTTACAGTAAGTGTTAATGTAGAATATGATACCAAAGGATTCCAAAATATTGTTGCACTTCCTTGAGATTTTTTTTCTAAATCAAAGTTAACATCCATCCATCAATTTTCTTCCCCTTCATCCATTTCTGAGTCGGGGAGGTGGCAGTCAGAGCTGCACCCAGTACACAGAGCACCAGCCCCTCACTGATCCTGGTGCAGGTGGTGAGTCCACAAAGTGGGAGTCATGAAGTAGGTCTTTTGGTGGGCTCGAACCCACGACCTTCAGGCTCAAAGGCCAATGCTCTCCCAACTGAGCCACTGTTGCCCCAAAGTTAACGTAACATACACAAAAATCATGTTCGCATAACCCTGCAATGCAATTGAAACGGAAAAATAATTAAAAATGAAACTGAAATACCACTGTGTGGATGGCACACTGATGTTCTCCTTTGGTCTGAGAGCATGGAGAAACCAGCTGTGGTAGAGGAACTCTGCAACAAGCTTCCCTCCTATCGTCCAGTCCTAGTTGTAAAACGTCTACCGGTGTAGGCGGCAACCTCCGCAAGTGTTGATGGTAACGTAAGTGTGGGTTTCAGTGGGTTGTAGTGGGTTGCAGTCTCCTGAATTTGTTTTCAGGTTGTAAAACCCCTCATCCCACACAGAGATGTGAGTCATAGGACAAGTCCGTGGAAGCCCCGCCTATGGATTGGCAAGTGCAAGCTTTGGTGTCTGCGCTGGCTCTGCTCAGGTTAACAAAAACAGCCATTGTTATCACACGTTTTCTTTGTATTCAAATCGCTCCTTTCCTTTATTCCTTTATTTTTGTTTCTATTCAAACTTATATCCATAAAGACAAGTAAGGGATAACTCAGGGCGGAAGCAGACAAGTAAGGGATAACTCAGGGCGGAAGCAGACCCCTCCGCTGCGCGTCGGGGTCCGCTTCGCCCTGTCGGTACTTATTTTCCGATAATGACCTGCGTAATATACGTTATCCCGCTTATTATACGGCTTTATACCAACAGAATACACAACATAAACTTCAGTCCACTTTTAGGAATGCCGAAAGGTTTATTTAATGACAGAAAATAAAATAGTTCCCAAAGGCTTTCCCGTGGCTATGCTAGCAACAGTTAGGCTGGCAACTTCCAAACTAGAACTCTCTGGAACTGCATGAAAACTGAACAAAGAATTCTGAACATCAGCGGTGAGTGACCCAAACATAAACCTAACCTAAATCCATAATTCGATCCTCTGCAAATGTGTTCGAACATGCCGGTATCTTAAAATGTGCCGGTATCTACTTCCGGGTTTTTCGGGATCGCCTTTTCTTGCATTACATCAGTGTTTTTGTCATGAAAACGTAAACGGAAAATTCTGAAAACTTCCGTGCACTTGTATAAAGACTGGATATGTATAAATTACTCTCCGATTAACATTTCATTGCGTTGATTGATTGGCATTTGCGTTTATTGAGCGGCCGGAACTACTTCCGGGTTTTTCACAATCGCTTTTTGACGCAGAGAAATAGTATTTTTGTCATGAAGACAAGACTGGAAAATTCTGAAAATTTCCGTGCACGTGTGTGAAGAATGTATATGTATAAGTATTCTCCGATTAACATTTAAGTGTGTTGATTGAGCGTGGCTAGCTCCGGAGTGGCCGGAACTACTTGCAGAGTTATCCACGCATTTGAAAGACAAGCAGAGAGTGCGTTGCCAAAGGGCAGCGGTCATTATTGTTTTGAGAGGTCCGTTATAGAAAATAATGACCGGTAGAACGTTTTGAAATTACATTCAAATCAATGGAGCATTCTACTGCTGCTGTGAGGAGCCGTATAATAATATGTAATAATCTACATTTTTCAACATGAACACTAAACCTAAGTTTATTTGCAGCCCTTGAAAACATTACAAAATAGATAATAGTAAAACTATTATCCTTTAAAATTGTCGATCACCCAGGCAAAACTTTTAGAAGATCGTCATTGGCCAAAGGCCCAAATCGGTCTATTCTAGATGATCATTTAGCAGACAGAAACGTATTATGTCCTATTTAAGGTCTCAAAATATTAAATCATGTACGTGTTCCCAGTGCAGCTTGGCCGTGTGCTGTGTAGATGTAACTCTAACATTCATAATGCACAAGCTCCAGGTGTCCTCACACTGTCCTCACACCGTCCTCTCTGTAGCTCACGGACATTTTGTGCTGGAGACTACAGTAACCAAGATTACTAAACAGTGTTTGAATAGGTCAAACAAGAACTACAGTACTTTTGGAAAAGTATGATGGTTGTCTTCTGTCCCATGATGTGCCTGATGAAGTGATCATTGCAGCCCCACATATGCCTCGCTTCATGGATCTTCTTTGGCTGACTGCGCTGGAGAGAGCTCCATAAATTATCAAGCATAGTCTGGGGGTTTCAGAGCAGTGCTGCTAAAAAAAGTTACTCTGTCATGAAGCGTCTGTTGATGCGTGGCGCACAAATTATCAATGTTTTGAAAGTAATTACTGTGTTTTTTCTATTAACACGGTTTTGATTTACGTCAATTTGATTTATCAATGTTCCTTCAAAAGCTCTGATGTAGGGCTGGGAAATAAAACAATAACGATATAAATTACAATAGACATGTGATCAATATCATTAGAAAATGGGGTCGATATGTTTGATCATTTCACTTAACTGTCGAGCCATAAGCCCACAGCATTCTGTAGGAAGTAGGCAGAGGCTTCTCGACCTATCACGGCCAAGCATGAACTGCAAGGCATTCTGGGAAATGCTGTTTGGCAGTATTTTGGATTTTTAAAGCCCGACACAAGTCAGAGCCATGCAGTCTGCAAAGTGCAAACTTTTGCAATGTTGTCGTCCCTATCAAGTCTGAGAACAGGACAAATGTATTTATTTAGGTTTTAAAAAACGAATCAATGATTATTGATATCGACTGATATGAAACATTGTATATCGTGATATGGTTTTCAGTTCTACTCTGATACCACACTTCCTTCCATCTTCTGCTCTATCAGTTGCCAGGTGGCAGAGCCAGCAGTCTTATGGTGCTTTCAGACCGGATCATGCGTTGCGTCGGGTTTCAATGCAAAGTCTATGGTGACGCGCGTTCAACCGCCGCAACGCACGGACCTCTCTTCACGCACGAATGGACTGTTCAGTAGACACGCACGGACTTGGCGGGAAAGTCAAAGGGGAGGAGCAGGAGCAAAAAATCAACGCCCACAGGAGATGGATTCTGCTCATCCTTTACTTGGGACGTTCGTGCGACAACCAATCAGAGAGCCGCAAAGTGGTCACGGGGACATTAGCGGACTGAGCGAGCAGACTGAAAATACTCGTAAACAGCCAAAACGGGACCCACACCAGGCTTCACAAGAACTCAAACCGGGGTTGACAATGGGGGACGGTGTGCTTGTGAAAATATGCGTTGTCATGCTCCCGTGACCTTATGCAACTGCTTCAAGTGTGTTCGTCGATGCGGAAATACCGTTGAATAATATGAAAAAACTCTGTGAACACATACTACTGTTATAATAATCCAAGATGGCGGACATGTAGTCCGCGAATTGCTTTAAAAGTTAAATACGAACGAATTAAGACACAAATGTCACTTTTAATGCAATTTGAGGCGAGATGTTGATGGTTCCGCGTTGTGAAATGTGTGTTTTAAGAGTAAGAGTCTCGTGTAAAGTTTGTTTTAAGCAGTCCACTGCTCCTGTGAAACTACACTGCTGCTGTGTGATCGCAGTCCCTGAGTTGACTGCTGCATACGTCATTTTACTGACGTAGGCCCATGACGCGTCCTGTGACTGGTCTGTCGGGTTGATAATGGAAATAATGAATTAAATTTTTTGCATGTGTCATACTGTATTCAATATGATTAACAATAGTGTGCAAACAAAATATTTAATTAGATCGAGTTTTTTCCCGATTCTGGCGAGTTTCTGCGCATGCGCATGTCAGATTTGGGCACACTAGCAGTGTAGTTTCACAGGAGCAAACTTTACACGTAACTTTTACTCTTAAAACCCACATATCACAACGCGGAACCATCAACATCTCGCCTCAAATTGCATTAAAAGTGACATTTGTGTCTTAATTCGTTCGTATTTAACTTTTAAAGCAATTCGCCGACTACATGTCCGCCATCTTGGATTGCTTCGGCTGCCGTGAGACGCGCAGCGCAGGTTTGCATTACATCATTAACAGCTGAGGCAGATCATCTCAACGGGCAGACCAACTCGACAGAACACCGGGTCAATAAATCAAGCTACGCTGGGCCCGATTTAAGAGCAGGGCCAGGCAAGTCTTGTTTTTAACACGCCTCCCACATAGTCATTCAAGGAAAGTCACATGGTCTAAGTGTATCGCACAATATGCTGAAGAAAATTAGGAAAACTGCAGAGTGGCTATACTGTACATGTATTGAGGTGGAGAGAGGATTGATATGATATTGCATGGAGAGAACAAGCACTGTACATTAGAAAACATGTTGGACGTAGACTGTTCGCTGGATAGTTTGTGTTTCTCTCCATTTCACGCTCCACCCTTCCCTCACTCATAAAAAGAAAGATACTTGAACTTCTCCACTTGAGGAAGGAACTCTCCGCCCACCAGGAGAAGACAAAGTACCCATTTCCAGTTGAGCACCATGGCTTTGGATTTGGAGGTGCTGGTTTTCATCTTTGGCTGCAAACCATCCCAGTGGATGTTGAAGGTCCTGGTTTGTTTAGTCCATCGAGACAAAATCGACTGCATACAGCAGAGATGAAAATACTTAAATGTTCCTAATTAATAAACAATAGTTACATGTCAGATTAATTAATGTATATTGAGCTGAACTGAATGTATCAATGTTTCAATTTGGCCAATAAGCAGCTGCTGATCACTATTTTGTTGAAGAAGGAGAAAAGCCTGGTTTGAGCATATGAGCATATGAGCTGAGTGCATTATGGATGAGGATATCTCTGGCTCAGGGCCGAGGTATCTTTTCACACATGAACACAGTTACATGATATAGATAGAATGCACTTTTGGTTTCAGACTCAGCACATATGTGCGGGCCTTGTGCCGCATCTGGCATGTTCTCCACAAAGATTGTGACACGTCACTTGTGCCTGACAGTGTGTGGCCTGGTATCCCATCACAGACCGGATGTGTCATGAACCCCATCGTGCATCTTTTTCATCAATGCTTCTGAGTGTAGAGATGACTGACAAGTCACTGAGGCAAGTGACGCTCTCCCATGATCCTCTCTGTGGAGAGCAAGGCCAGGACCCTACTGTGTTCTGGTCATGGTAGAAAATAGATAGCCAAATGTCCATGGCACAAGTCCAGACGCCCATTCTTCAGTCATAATGTCATAATGAATTAAATCAACATCTTCAAAGTTTTTTTTAAATAAAAAAAACAATTATGTTACAAGTACAACACATATCACTTTGTTTATATCAAATATATGAAAAATTCCTGTTGGTAGAACAAAATAATTGTAAATTAGAGGCCTACAATGTATCCAATAGGGATGCACCGATACCACTTTTTTCAAAACTGTATGAGTACCTTAATTTGAGTACTTGCCAATACCAAGTTATCCCTGCATGTGAATTCAAAAAAAGAATACCACTGACATAGAAAATATTTTATTTCTCATTTCAACAATAACAAATTTGTTAAGGATTGTGTGTTGGACCCCAAAGCAGAGACAGAGACCGAGTACAATTCAAGGAAAGGATTTACTAAAAAAAAATAAAAATACAAAAACAGAAGGCAGGCAGTAGAGACAGGGAGCTGGCTGGCTGGTCAGGAAAAGGGAGACCTGAACACAAGACACAAAAAACACAAAAGCACAAGCTCACACTGCGGCTGTACACTGACTTGTGACATTGAATAATCTGGCAGAGACGTGAAGTTCCAGATACTTAAAGCCAGAGCGATGGTGAGGAACAGGTGTGTGAGCCCACACACCTACTGCAGAGCCAGCCACGCCCCCTGTCTCACACATGCCCTGAAAAAACAACAGACAGGGAGGGGGGATGCAGAGCAAAACCCAAACCCAACAAAATTGCTTTAACAATTACACATTCTAGGAATTGTTTTAACAGCCAACAATAAGAGCCACTGTCATATTCTACTCATACAAATGCCATGTTGTAGAGTTGGATGTTTTTTTCCTCTGGTGCTGGCGAAGGTGCTATACTTTGCTGCTATATACTGGTTTTTATATGTTTGATCAAGTTGCTGGTGTTATGTGTTTGTTTTTTTGCACCCACCGTGTGACAGTTACACAACGTGCCTTACACAAAGTACAGTTCGCTTTACTCTTGTCACTCGTTAGCTTTTAAAAACTGCTATACGGCCGACATCCTCTTGCCCGCTAAGCTAGCGACAAACGCTTTCTTGTTGCAGACTTCAGGAGATCACCATGGAAACATGTGCGGCACAGCTGTCTGCTGTTGTGACACTAAAGTAAATTTTAAAAAATTGTATCGGTTTCCCGGATCGGGTCCTATAGTATATATAATGTGCCCAGCCCCATGTCAGATCCCAGTTACTAACTTCACAGCTGCACTTATTTGTGGTTCCTCAGTATTAAAACAAGTAATACAGCCTTTTAAACAAAACAAGAAAGAAAAGCAACCAAAGTTCATGTTTTTATAGTAATGATGATGATGATGACAAATATTGCATTACAGGTCAAACTTTAGGACATCTTGGTCTCCTTTTTGACTTTGTGAAATTTTTCTGAGCAACATGTTATACCTCAATCCCTCCTAGCTTTTATGAATGCCATCTTAATAGTCTTCCTCTTTGACAGAGTCCAGCCCCTTAGAGGAGGATGGTTAATTCTCTGAAGGCCCACCTTATCCGTGTCTATTTTTACAGTGTGCACTCTGATTGGCTAATGAGGTGTGTGTGTAAGCGCGTATGCATGTGTGCGCGCGCTGGCGTGTTGCAAGGTTCCTGTATGCCATCTGTCCCCCTCAGTGGAGCTGGGCTGAATTAGACAGACCACGCCTAGTTGCTCTGGCTCCGAATGCGAAACACAACCTTGGGCTTTCCTTGCTCTTTAAGTTCTGATATCTCTGTTTGCACTGGGAGGCCGTCTGCTGCCTTAATGATTCCAAAGAGGCCTTATCTGATTGGTGTTGCTTAATTGATTTGAATTCTAATTGTTCACAAAAGTCATCAGTAAATGAATAATGATGCACGTCATGGTATTGATTGCTGGAGATTGGCAGTATTGGCAGAGAAAGTGCCATCTGGTGATACCTACTAAAAGTAATCAGAACAGATTTGCTCAGCAGCAGGTGTCCAAGCAGATTGTGTATTATTCATCTCTAGATTGGTCTGACAGCATTTGTTGCTGCAGTGTAACTGGGTGAGTGACGCTGCTTGTCGACAATCTTGGACGACTGAATGAGTTGTACATAAGTGCACATTAGAATCTATATGAAGATTTAGGGCCTGATATTGTGAGCGTTCTGCGCAAACAAGAAATCATGAGTGCTCTCAACAAATCTTCTCTTCACTACACACTATACTCTGTAAAAATGCATGAAAATCTAGTTCAATTTACGTCACATGATGAAATTTTTACAGCTCCTGGTTGTTAACACATATAGGGATTAGTAATCTAGAGGTGTTAGTCTAAAATTTTTAGGGTCAGAACAAAAAATACTAAAAACATTTCATAATAAAATTTTATGTTACATCTGAGTATTGCTATTAACTCCTAAAAAAAAGCAATGTTTTGGCCATCTGGCAATATAATATAATATAATATCCATCTGGCAATATATAGCAATAAAAAAGAAAGATTTCTAAACAAATGATAAATATTGTATTTGTAATATAAATATATTATATATTTATATTTGGGGGAAATGTTCAATCCCTTGTACCTGGAAATTTGATACATATCACATTATATGACATTACGATACAAAAATCCGATTATTGCAATTATAAATGAAGGACAAATAACTCTAACGTGATGCTACTATTTCTTTATTGTCTCACAAGTGAACAGAAGCGAGACACGTATAACTCTGCATTGAACATTTTGACCCAAAATAATAATAATTGGTAAATGTAAAAACATTTGTTCACATACATTTGATTTATTGCCCAGCCATATACATCAAATTGATATTTCTTAACACCTTTAGTATTACTTGTTTCTTATGATTATTAAATATTAATTGTGTTTTAACAACTCAAGGCATTATGTCTTACTATGAGCTGCTGTGGATCAAGGCCTGTGCTTTAGCATATTGAGACTGGCTCGGGGCTCTGATCCTCTTAATCTGCCACCTCCTACAGTGGTCTAAAAACGCCTGTCGCAGATGGACACTTCTGCACAATGCGATGTGTCATAGATTAATGAGGGACATCTTGGACAGCCTTGAATCACACAAACATGTTTTCAGCTCCACTGTCAAATGTGCCCTTGTCTGAAACGGCTCAAAAAGACCTGTCTGGGAACATCCAAGGTCTTTCTTTCTGTCGAATGATCAGAAGTGACGTCATTATGACTTAACATTACTTAAAATCATAGCTCTGTAGAGTAGTGCTCGACTCCTGTATGTGAGGTTTATCTTATTATGTATGGCGACATCCTTTTTTGGAACAATTATTTTGTGTACATATTTTTAGAAATGATTTTTTACAATGAAAATAAGGACTAATACAGATATACAAAGCCAAAGTATTTAGATAGATAATAGACAATAATAGGCTTGATCAGTGCATCTCTAATTTAATTTTAACGTATGAAACAAGCTAACAGCCTAAGCCTACGTTAAGATCATATTTGAACAATGTGAGTCTGACCCATTGGTTAAATATGTTGTAGTGGTCACCCAGGGCCTAATCTGTTGACAAGAAAAAGACCAGCTGAGGCGTGATCAAGGCGTCCTCCACAGTACTCATGATTATTTACTGTCAGAGCAGTGTTTAGCTGGCAGGTGAGACTTGGCGGGGGTTTCGTTTCTATCTCTGTGGACGGCTGGACTTTAGTGAGCGAAGACTGTTAATGGAGGTTTCCAAAGGCTCAGCTGTAGCCAACTGTCCTCATGCCAGCAACAGCCATGCTCAGTGTTGTCCACAAATACTTTTACATTTATCTTTCTTTGCACAGCTCAAATCCATGCCAGTTTAGATTTCTTCATTCTATGATGTCTGTTGTATTCACAGAAATAAATAAATGCTGCACATATACAACCAATCTGTGCGGTATGATGGGTTCAGTTTTATTAATCAGCCCAGAGAAAGTATGATACAATCTTTGTCTTGTGTAATATTCTGTTTTGTTGATTAAATAACAGTTTTACTGTTGTAAAAGTCAATTTTAATTAAACAAATTCTGTCAAAGGCACTCTTTGACATGAAGAGAATGTCCTACATTAACTACATTCAAGTTGTACCTTAAGCAGAAAAGAAAGAAAGAAAAAAATACTTGACACTTGTTTATGTCAACAGATGTCAACTGGAAATGTTTTTTTTCTATAATCTATTTTCACTGTATTTACATATGTTCATTCATGTGTACTGGCCTTATCAAAGTAATAAATAAGTTTGTTTGGGTCTTTCACAAGAGCGTTATATATACATGTCCAGATGTTTTTTGTTATCAAGTATTCTATTAATATGAACTGGAATTAGTTCTGTGTACTTGATGGGCAACCGTCTCACATAGATTTAAGGAATAGGTCTGCCAAGTTTGCGTTTAACCCATACAGTTATCATTACAGTGTAGTCCAAGTTTACCACTGGGGTACACTGTAACAAATTTCTGTAAAATTACAATGAAATTTCAACATTAAAGAAATGTTATTTTGAAAAACAATTCAGACATGCAAATTTAAGTATAAATTGGTTAAAATACATCCAGTGGCGTGTGATTGAAAAAAACGTTAAAGTTCCATAAAATCTCAATGTGAATCACAATGGATTACCGTAATTCAACATCAACTTGTTGTATTTTTGGAATGCTGGGAAACTCCTGCTTTTGTTAAAATGATGCTGTTGCGTTAAGCATGTTACAGAAGTAACTATCTTGTATAAACTGAAGATTTTAAAAAATAATTGAAAAGTTGTGTTCATTAAATGAAAACAAAATTAAACTGTGTAGTATTTTGTTAAAAGAAACTATTTAGAATACAGAAACAGTCATATGGTGTAATTATACAAAATTAACATTATAATGCTGTTTTTGTTGCATGTGAATGAACAGGAACATACAGTTAAATCCTGAAATCACAAAGACATAATGTGATTCAGTGAAACAGTCATTAACCGTTAAAATTAGCAACGGTAATGCCATGTTGAGAAAACGGTTAATCCCTGGAACCATATTTGCTAGCTTTTTACTGTTTTTCTACAAGGAAATTCTTTACAGTGCACGTACAAATCAGTCCCAAGTCCCTTTACACCCAGAGAAATGCTGCATTACTGCCTACTGACGCTCATCCTGGTGGAATCGAAGGAAGCTTATATGGCTCGTCCCGTTGTGTCGACAGGCTGCTGAATGGACACACAGAGAGGGCTGTGTGCTGCTGCCAGGCTAAAGCTAGCCCTGGGCCCAGGCAGCTTGAGGCTGAGTGCTCATTGTGCCTCGGTGCCTCTGTCCCTGCCTCTTTACTGTAAGTAACATTACATGAGCCAGACACTGCGATTCACCTGTTCAGATTGATCCTTCTGAGTGTCTGCGTGCATGGAGCTCGGCCCAGTTTTAGTGTGGGTTTAGCAAGAGTGTGTCGTGACTAGAGCCAACAGGGAAGCCATGGGAGGAACACAGGCACGATTTTTAATGTGAAGAAAGAACAGTTTTATGACAGTTTGGTGATTCATTGTGCTCACAAAGATGTGAACATCTCTACCGCATAGACCCTTGATTCTTTAGACTTTCCACTGGAATTCAGGCTTCAGAATCTCAAAGATATCTGCTCAAACGGCAAAACTCAGCTCCACATTTGGTTCCATCTCGCTGCTTTCACATGTTTCAGACACAGCACATCAACCACTTTGTTTATGCACACAGCACAATCCTTCTCCAGTGCCCTGAACTATTTTTTTCTTTTTCCTTTTTTACAAACCCTCAAACCTGGAACACATTTACTGCATAATATTGAGTGTTTCCAAATAGCACTGAATAAATTCAGTTTTCTATTAAATGTGAAACTCATATCAGGACAATTGAACTGCATTCCAAAAATGTCCTATTGTTCCTCTGTGTAATTGTGTAGCCTTGTAATGAGCCTTTTAAACAGTAAATCATCAGAGCGTTGCATGATGGGACACAGACTGCCTCTGTGGGCTGTTGTGAGGTGCACAGCTGAGGCAGATGCTCAGGGGCACTCAGTCCAAAGTGGCTGAATGAGGATGGATTCTGTTGGCAACCAAACTGGAGAGCACTGTAACTCATTCAGTCTCCCCACAACCACACTGCTCTGGTCCTTTCTGAAAATAAAAGAGCAATGCCATAATTTTTGTTAAAAACACTTTTTTTTTAATTTTTGTCCTTTTTCTAAGTCTATATAATAGCATAGAACTAAGATAGTCCTAGCCTGGCCTTAGCCATCCGTACACTCCGCTCAATTATCATTTCCCTGCATGTAACATCTGGGTCTGGTCCCTGTGTTTGCGATTACAATCGGTTCAATTCCATCCAACCAATCGGCGAGCGCGGGAGGCAGGTGTTGTGATAAGATGTGGGTGACGTCAAGAGTTGGCATCTTACGGACAGGTTGTTGTTTGGCAATGGCAAAAAATGTGATAGTAAAGCGATAGTACTCCCCACAGGCTCCGTTAGCGGCAAAGGAGATGGCTAGGCTAAATGCTAACGACTCACTCGGGCGCAACATACGTGACGGTAAACTCGGATCCAATCGTTTCAATCTGCAAAAGGAGTTAACCCCTCCCACCTGTAAACGGAGCTCAATGGAACACCTCCAGACCTTAGTACGAAATGTCATTTGTACTATGGTGTGGTACGACCAGCCTAAGATGGTCCTCCTGCCTGGATCAGTTCTGGTTCCGTCCAGGTTCAGTCTGGCAATTTCTTTCCTGGTTTAGACTAGATTGGTATGGTATCATTACAGGCTATTATGACATGTACCTAATTTTAAAGGTAATTTTCTCAGGAAAATAAACCACATATTTTCAATCCAAGATACTTTTGTTCAGAAAATAAATTATATCCATACCCTCAAATTCACTAAAAGCAATATCTGATCAGCAGTGAGATTGATTTGCTTGTGAAAAGTTGTAGCTTCAAACAAAACAGATCTAAATTTGGCCAATGGTATTCATATGTTTGGCTGTTCTTACTATATTTGCTCATTTGAATAGAATGTAACAAAATTAGAAAGTCGTGGAGACTGATCGTTTAAGAACTATTTCCCCAAACTGTAGAGCGATTTGAGCACAGGCCCTGTACAGCATGCCGTCAACACATGGTACTTTTTAAATCATCTGTGAAGTATTAATACATAGCACAAATGAAAGAGATTCATGTCTTTTTAATGCCTTGTGATGCTATTCATGTAACCAATACAATTGAATACAAAACAAAAGATTTGATTCTGTTACGTATCGTGAGTCATGGGTCCTGAGATTTTTGTACACTCCTAATCTATACAATTTAGTTTGGGATATTTTGATGATTCTGATCCTCAAATATGAGTAACATTGTAGATAAAATCTTTGTTTTGTTTTATATTGTTTATTATTCTTGTTGTTTTCTGTCAAAACCTTCACAAACAGTCGTCAGTTGGTGTGCTCAGCTCAATGGCCAGCTGTGGTGATCATGTGATGTGCTTTTGTGTTGACCAGTCCAGTCTAAGTACTACTGGAGGCTCTGCTGCTCTGTCCAATCAGAGGGCTATGAGGAAAGGGCGGGGGAGGGAGGGCAAGTGCTGATGTCAAATTATGGAAGAGGGGATCTGGGAAATACGTTACCATAGCAACTCAAGAAGTGACTTACTCCTTTTGAGAGGCATGAGCAAACGCAAAAGTAGCAACAATGGAATTCCTTACGATCGAAAAGGGAAATAGAGAGAAATTAATCAAAAGATCTGAGAGTTTGTCTAAAAATACAAACCCATGAGTGGACGTTGCTTCCTTCTTCCATGTTTGAAAATGGTTTGTTCTGTATGAAATAAGCACACAATAAGGTATTCATGGTTAATCAACAAAGCAGACTGAAAACGTGAAACTGAGACCGGAAAACTGCAAATTCGAGATTCAATGGTCGGTTAAAAAACAAACCTGGGTGACATTTTATGTGACGATAAATAAACCATTCCTGTATTGTGTTTTTGTCTGCAGCTTCTAGGGCAGCGATGTCCAAACATTTTAGTATGAGGGGCTCCTCAGGTCACCAGACTTGTCACCCAGATTGTAAAACTGTTTTTACTGGATTTGGGCTGCTCTGAGTTTTCAAATGGGGTTTGATTGGCCCATATTGATTCATATTTGAAGTATAGCATGCTTGTATTTGTGGAGCTAAAGTTGGCTGGATGACAAGGAACTTGTGCATTTGATCTCAATGGTACTTTGGGTTAGCAAGACAGAGAGCCACATAAAGAGGCCATATTTAGTTTTGACATACCTGGTTATGGGTGTCCTAAAAAAATTACGGTTGGATAAATATTGATTTTTGAAAATGTTGTATTATATTGCATTTATTATACTGTGTTTATTTTTTGATATTACATTACATCCATAGTTTGAAATTGTCAGAGACCCAAACATTGCTAAAAGGAGCGATTTTTCATTTAGTATCTTCTTAAAAAATGGGGCAGGGTATTAATTTTTTTACTGAATCACATCACATTGTTTCAAAATACCGTATCCAATTAAATTTGGGAAATCTTGATTTCTGAATGCTCTCCAGAAACTAACTGTTATATAATAGTCCTGTATAGTAATTTCATGTGTTGTTTTATGTGGACAAATCATAAAGGAATAATCTTCTAAACATCATACTAATTCTTAGTAAGTTGCAAAAACAAAATAATCAATACATATGATACAATAAATCATGAATTTAAGAGTCTGCCATTATCAATTTCTCAAGAATATAGTTAATTTGTTTTTAGTTTTACTAAAAATATGATTGCAGTTAAAGATACTTGTGATTTATGTGCACTGTTCCTGATAAACAAAACTAATATGAAGACACCCACTCGCTCGGCTTTAAGAAAGAAGCAAACGAACTACAATGAAATTCTGTTTGCTGTGGGACACAGGGTTCCATAATGAAAAACATTGATTCATTTATGGAAATGAAAAAATATTTGTGAAACGTGCACAAAATAAACAAATATTCACTGAAAATAATACATAAATAAAATACATGTACATGGTTTGGAGTAACTGTTTGCTTCAATTCATCATTAATAATACATAGATCATGGATAAAAAATACATTAATAGCAGACCTACCACAATCACATACAGTGGGATTTGACGGTTAATTGGAGTGATATTATCAGATCAAATTAAGATTAAGGGGACATCCCTTTCTCTGGCAATAGCAAAGGGGAAGGAACACTATCTGTCGATACCATTGCTGATGGAATATTATAAAGGACATGAACGATTTTTATGATTCAATTTTTATTGAATAAAGACCACAGGTACTGCCATTCCAGTCTAATTTAAAGGCTGAAGTGCCAGGAATTATATGCAATAATTGAATTTATAAAACCAATTCACAATTCACCAATTTTATAATAAAAGACTTGCAAAGATTCATAGATCAGCGTTCAACAGAGAGAGAGGCCTAGAACTGTAGTATTATACTACAGTTATAAAAGCCTGTGGTCAACTGTAAGGATTTTAGATGGCACGGTTTACCGCTGGTACGGAAAAGTCACAAGAGGTGTAGTATGGGCGGCTGCACACACGGAGCAGCGCAGACTCACCGGTAAATTGAAGATGGCAGGACAAGCTCCCCTAGAGTTGTATCCACCGAAAAAACGACTTAAGTCTGGAGTGTGAGATGGAATTCCAATGTGCAATGCAGCGATAGGGGTCAATACAAACATGATACTACATCTTTGAGATAATCACCCTTTGCTGTATGTCCAAGTCAAACTGCATAATTGACAATAAAGTTGTCCAAATGTTCATAAATAAGCACCAAAACTGTTTGGCGGTCTTCTATGCTTCTGGGTATCAAAAGTGAAAGTACTAGTGCCGGGTTTCATCAAACTCAGGTGGGATGACATCAGTGCCAGGAGATTTACCAGAATGCTTTTTTAAAGCTCAAATAGTGTAATAGGGTTGATTGAGTCGCAGATAATTAATCAGATAGTTAATCAGATCGTCTTCCAATAGCTTGGTTAAATGAGCGCTCTCTAGAAAGGAGTTTATCGTGTGCCAACTCTAAACTATCTCATTTGGAATAGAAGGAAGAAAAGAGTTCACACATTTGCCCTCGTCACTTCTTCCTCCTAAACAGTATGTGCAACTCTTTAGCACCTCTTGTTGTTACCGTCATATAGGGCTGGGCGGTATAAACGGTATAAGCGGTAGACGGTATAAATTTGGCCCACGGTAGAGATTTTTGTTATACCGGCATATTGCGATAGGTCATTATGTCATTAAATTGCGCAGGCTCTGACGCCAGCAGAAAGGACCAAAACAAACCGGCATTCAGCAGCATTAGCCTAGCATTAGCCTAGCACTATTGGACACCACTGGAAACAACGAACAACAGCACGGCATTCACACCGTGTTTCTGTCTCTGTATTGTTGTCACAGCGGCCCCAGCAGAGGTAAATACACACACAGTAATCACAGTTTAAGAGTCTACCTTTTGGCCAATCAGTGTCAAAGGGGCGTAAGCTCGAAGCGCCAGCGTGTGCCGTGTCCGCAGCATCATCACAGCAGAAGTTTGGGAAAGTTAGCGTCAGATTCGGACCTCCGCGGTCAATATCTCACGAAAGCTACTTTGTTAAACAAAATTATTTGTGCCAAAATGACCATTTACATCAATTGTTCAAATCCAATGCCCTGTTTTAATGAACATAAAATCCATTGAATCATCCAGTTCACTGCAAGCGCAAAGAAAAGCGCTTAGGGAGCGTCAACAAATGGCAAGACCAGCTTTGTAAACGAACAGCTTTTACTGAAGTCATGCACCTGCACAAAACTCTCAGACACTATAAATAATGACCATGTCAAACTCCTACAGACTTTGATTTCAACATTTGTGAGTTTTTTATATTTTAAATGAATGCATATGTTTTTCTTTTTAAAAATTGCTTTTACAGTGAATGGTATTTACTGTAACATACATAAATAATGTATGTTATTTGTCTCTTTATTCGTCTCACAACTGATTTTCTAACTCAAAAAATATATATATTAGATTCTAATATATAAATAATTAACAATCTTGACTATTTTATGCAAGAACCTGCTAGACCTATATTGAAATTCACACACCAAATTATACCGCGATATATACCGTCTACCGTCTATGACCCAAATTATACCGCGATATGAATTTTAGGCCATATCGCCCACCCCTACCGTCATATGAATGTCATATGAATGTCATATGAATGTCATATGAATGTCATATGAATGTCATATGAATGTCAATAATCGAGATTTCCCAAAGTCTAGATGGCATTCTTAATTTTTTGCCACATTGCTAACTCCCAATGTTTTTGATTCCTCCCCAGCACACTGAATCTTGTCAGTTCTTTCTGCTTTGATGCATGCGGAGTGTAGTGGAGAGAAGGAGTTATTCAGATTTGTACTGTATACAGTTCACTTAAACTTGACAGTAGTCACTGTGGCTGAGTGGATAGCACTCTCGCCTCTCAGCAAGAAGGTCCTGGGTTCGAATCCCGGTCGGACCAGGGCCTTTCTGAGTGGAGTTTGCATGTTCTCCCCGTGTCTGCGTAGGTTTCCTCCGGGTAGTCCGGTTTCCCCTACCACTAAAAATATGTCCAATAGTTCTAGCATGCGCCTCCTGTTCGGCGACCCCGCTCCCATCTCTGTGTGGAGTGAGAGACAAATGCCCAAAATTAACAATTGTAAACCGCTTTGAGACTCAGATCTGCAGTGAAAAGGCGGTATATAAATAAAGATTACTTACTTACTTACTTACTGTGAAGAAATTGATATCGATGTCAAATGTCATGTTGTGGGCAGTCTGTGACAAGTGACTTAGACCTAATCTTTCCTCAATAAGTCAGTCCAATGCCCGATGTGTACTCAGATATTAAGTAAGTAAGTAAGTAAGTAAGCTTTATTTATATACCGCCTTTCACAGACCAGAGTCACAAAGCGGTTTACAATTGTTATTTTTATATTACAACTCATTTCATTTAGACAAAAGAATTGCAGACACTGATAAACACAAACACACCACCAGGTTCAGCATTGTAGTTTTGCTGATATAAATTATTGAATTATTGCTTATATATAGTATTGTTTTAAGCTCAGTGTAAATGCTGTTTTTGTGCATTTGGTGTGTGTTACATTGATTACTGCAGCCTTCATGCTGTTAGGCTTAGAGTAAATGTGTGTGTACTACGCGGACAGAATGAATAATGAGCATAATCCCACAAGGCAGGAGGAGCAACTCACAGAAGCTTTACCAGCAGCACATCCAACAGAACAGGCTGCGGCTCTGAAGGCGCCCTGATAACTGTCCCTACTCCTCACCATATCTGTGTTGTAAGAGTCCCAGCATTCCTGTGGTAAACCTCTTCTCCAAGCCCAAGCAGAGGAGATAGGTCCAGGCTAAAGAAGGCTATTAAGACAATCTCTCTCCGCAACCACTGATTACTGTCGCCTGAGGATGTCAATGTCACCCATTTTCATTCAAGAAGTACTCAACCACCACCGCTAGTACCACATGCCTGGCGTCACTGGTTCACGTGCAAACACATGTGCAGAAGCTGGTATTAAAGAGCACAATGCCTTTGGGCTGAGAGCAGGAAAAAAATGCATGGACTTCAAATAGCAACTCAAAGCAGCCGTGGTTCACTGCTTATATGCCAATTACGGCAAAAAAACGGCCACCGCTATTAGGCTTGGCCGTGTTTGATGTTCTGCGTTCTTGTTCTATGTCACAAAATGCGCTTTATGATTGGAATTTGCTCACTCTCCAGTCTGTACCAACATTAAGGTCTTTTGGTGACCCACAGAGACATCAATTATTGACACGGCAAGCTGTCTCTTATAGTTATAATCAGTCAACATCCGAATGTGACTTTGCCCACAGTCAGGGGGATGCTAAACCATAAACCAACTGTGCAGCATTCAGATGGGCTGGGCTCTCGGTGTAAAAAATCATTTATATGATTTCGCCTGAATTAGCATTTCAATTACAAGGTAGTTTTAGACATGAAACGGGGATTTCTGCAAGGTTTACGTCCATGCAAGCTCAAGAAAACAGAATTATTATGATAATTTTTTGTTTGTATTTTGTTTTTGAATTATGTATAAGTCCATGTGTGGCTGAACTAAAAGGCATTAACAGGCTTATTTCTCTTCTATCAAATAAAATGAAACCCCCGCCCCCAGAAAAACAAATCAGTTGCAAATAATTGCAAAGTACTTGCTTCTGTTGCATGTTGTCAATTTGAGAACTAAAATAGTACATTTTGAAACTGCATTGTTTAAAAAGTTATTTATCCTTGTTGCTAATCTCTTCTTCCGCCATGTTATGTTTTGTACTTTCCAGCCCATTCCATTTGCGAGAGTCTGTGGGTTCACTCGAGCCAGCAAAAGGCAAATAAAAGCAAGAACACAAGTAATGTAGGTCTGCCATGTTCTGAAGAGTGACCTTACGGAACAGCCTGTTTGTTTGGTGACAGCTTATTATAATATAAAAAGATTAATACATAAATACTACAATATGCTGTCTTTATCTTATTAGTGAACATTATTGTCTTGCATCTTTGCTTGTTGATATTTTCACTCTTTGATACTTTGACATGAATGAGCAAAAGTGCTCCTCTTTTTCAATTTTTTGTCTGAAAATATTGATGTACAGTTTTATAGACACCAAATTACATGCCTGTGAAAACTATTGATATTTCATACTGTTTTGAGAAACAAGTAAGAAGATTTTATTTAATTGTTCCATATTTTTGTGGTTTGAAAGTGAGGCACCACAAGCTTGGAGACGACCCGGTTTAATTTTCAAGTCTCCTCCACACAGAGTCTGATCTCCGGCTAAGGCACACTGCTTTAGTTTAGTTTGGTTTAGTCTTTTACCACTGTAACACTATTGGACCCCCATGGAGTGATTTCCAAGCAAGGAGAAAGAGAGCCAAGGGAAGTCTATGAACATTTTGAGCTTTGATTCTTAGCCCTGCTTATCGGCACAGTTCACTTGAACAAGTGAATGTGCCATAATCTTACATTACCGCCGATCCAGATGTGTAGACTGACCTTGGGATGGATTTAGAAGGAAAATTGTTTCTGGAGAGCCTCAGTGGGATTACGTCTCTATTAGGATCTAGGACAGTGACTTTTGGTTGTAATTTGAGTGTCCCCCTACTAGTTCTTTAACTTGCATGTGAGCCTCATTAGTGTTTTCTATGTCTAAAAAGTATGTGCTTTGGTTGGAGAGCAATTATCCAGTCTTGTATTGAAGTACCTGCTAAAAAGCCAGGTACTGTACTTCAGTGCACAGGGACCACACAGAGTGCACAGGGCCACTGTGTGAACTAATTAGCTTTGGACTACAGAATGATTTCATTGTGAAAATCCCTGATGGGCAGGTGTGCAGATTTGCTTGGTGTGAAGTGAATACATTAGTAACTTGTGCTGATTGTAAAATGCATGTTTTCATTAAAAAATACCTCAAAGGCTCAATCATGTAAAGTAATATAATTATATTAGTAACATTATCAGTAACAGTTGTGGCTAACATCAATCAATCAACTTTTATTTGTAGAGTGCCTTTCCTTCACAAGGCAACACAAAGCGCCTCACAACCCATATCACATCAGACATAAATCGTAGACATTAAAATCCACATACACGTTAAAAATACATATGGGGTTAATAATGGTCATTGACATTCTTGTTGAGCAGATTCCAGGTTGATAATATGTGTCGACTAATTTATTTTCTCTCAAATGGTCTAAGACAAGATATCTTATATACTGTACGCATTTAGTTGAACTTATAGTTCAACTAATAGAATAATTTAACATTGATCACCCTGCCTCACCACAAACCAAGAGACCAGCTTAAACTAATTTTGTGCCCTTTTCTTCTGGATGTGAATGCTGCATTTTATTATACAACGTATAATACGACATAATTTAGTGGTTTTCACAAATAAAATATAAGCTCTATTCTAGGGTTTATATTTACTGCCAACGCAGAAGGGCTGCCCAGAGAGAAGAAGACTGTGGGAGTGGTGGTCACGTTGCTGCTTGTGCATAATGTGCACTGTGCAATTTGGGGCTGATTCTGGGCTATTTAGTCAGTTTTTGTCCACTGTATGCAGACGGTCCCGCAGGAGGTTCAGAGACAGACAAGAGATGCTTTGTTCTCATTAGACCAGCCAATCATAAACAATGTTACTATTTCGCCATACAGGAATATATGTTAACAGGATAGTATTTTATGTAGCAATTTGATGCTCAGGCTCAAAGCTTGATCTGAAATGAACTCTTCTGGAATACTTCGAAACTTGAATATTGAGGTCGCAGGCAAAATAAGTATCTTTTGGTAAACAGCTTGCCTTGACAGAATATTACAGAATATTAATTGCATTGACCTCTGAAAGCTTTTGTTTTGATACATGTTTTTTAGTCTCTATCCCCAACCTGTATTTGAACAGAATATGTTTATGTTTTACTTCAAAGCAAGATGATGTAATATTTTAGGTTAAAAAAATAACTTTTTTCCTCATACTTGAAGCTTCCAGAAGGCACTGCCTTGTTAAATAGGTTATTTCAAACGTGCACTAATACAATTTCACACTAAAAGTATTAGGCACATGTAGGGGTGCAACGGTTTGAAAAAATCACGGTTCGGTTCGTACCTCGGTTCAGAGGCCACGGTTCGGTTCATTTTTGGTTCATTTTTCAAAAAAAAAGCTTTGTCTTTTTAATAAACACAGCTCATGTGGACTCGGCACCTGCTCTGACTGCCCCCCCTGACCTAGAAATGGATAAGGGGAAGGAAATGGATGGATGGATGGAAGACATATTCCATCCATCCAATTATGTCTATTTAACATAATTAATTAAAAACAACAGATTCAGATTCAGATTCATTTATTTGCCATTTGCAGTAAAACCACATAGGAAAAACTGTGCAAGACTACCCCAGTGTGCACCAGACGACACACACCAGAGCTCTTGCCACACAAAGTGCAACATAAGAAGGCACTTTATGAGGATATTTACCCTCATATATTAAACCACCTGAGGAGGCGGTCCATCCTGGGCCTAGTCCAGCCTCATTCACTGCATTTATTAAATTTTTGGCATTATAAATTGTGACTGGAATATTAGTACTGGACCTTTGTCTTCCATTCCTCCGCTGCTTGTGTCAGAACGTGCGCTGTGTGACTGTGTGACTTTCGTAGAGGGGGCGTGTCTGCAGCGCCAGATTTCTCATCTCCCAGTCTGCGGTGATGAAGTGAGCGGTTCCGCTCATGGATCTATTATAGATTCCGCGGGACGTCCAAGCGTCAGTTGTGAGCTCAGCTGAGGATGCGCGGGAGAGTTGACTTTAGCACGGTCTGACTGTGCGTAAAGAAGCTGCTTAAATGCCGCGACAATAAGCGGTCGTTGAGACGCTTTTTTTCGCTCATTTCTTTCTTGTGCCACAGTGCTTACACATCGTGACAGTTTTGTCGAATATTAATTATCAGTATAGTTACAGTGAAGCCAAAATGCTCTCATACTGGGGATTTAAATGACGCGGGGCTTTCAAGCTCCTCCGTTCCTCTGGTTGCAATGACCGCGCTGTGTGTGGACTGAGCAACGTGCGCACAACTTTCTTTTCATAAATCAAACCGCTTATCACCGATCATTGATAAACCGTTGCACCTCTAGGCACATGCATGGTTTCTGAGCTGTAACAGTCTACCTCTTAAAACAGTGCACTGGGAGAGAAAACTCCCCTCAAAGTGATGTAAGGGGGTGCGATCAAACCACACTTGCCCACCCGAATGCCGTTTATTCACATATTTTCATAGAGACAAGACATTTGAATGTGGGTTCTAAATCTACTGCTAAAATTTCTTAAGCTGCTAACGCTAGTTGCTTTAGACAACACCACACCTACATCTACACAGGCTCAAACACACTGAGTTTTTTTGAGTTTAACAATGATAGTTCATGGAAGCAGAAAGGGCTGATTCACCATCACAACAGAAACAACGCTGGAGTTCTAATCTGGGGTAGCTTTGGTAGCACCTCTTCTCTGCCTGTACAGTAGATCTATTACTTGGAGGTTCCAAAGATTCATTTCAAGTATTTTTTGTTCTTGTGTGTCACTGAAACTCTTTATATTGTTTAATTTTTAGGAATGTTGCAAAGATTTTTCCAGATTTTCTGTTTATGCTAATTCTAGATTGTGAGTGTTGTTTGAAATCTGAAATTCTACTATACTAAATAATGCCCCTTTAACACTTTATACAATAGCATTTTCAGACTGTGTCTTTATTCCTCACATTTATCTATTGCAGTTTCCCTGGACGTGCAAATAACCCCGAGTCACGGAGAGATTAGTCTTGGAGAGTCCAAATTCTTCATCTGTGAAGGTAAGTGTCCTATGTGGACCAAAGCATTTTAAAGCATGTTGAAACCATGTACAGTGTAGATGCTCTATCTTCTGTGTAATTACATTTTTTGTGATTCAGTGGTTGGAGTTCCCAAACATATAGACTGGTTTGGTCCAAAAGGCGATCGCATAGAGCCCAACAGACAGGACATCACAGTAACTCGCAACGATGAGTCATCGTCCACGCTCACGCTGTACAACGCTGGAGAGGACAATGCAGGGACCTACAAGTGTGTGGCCATCAGCGGAGATCAGCAAGCAGAGTCCACGGTCAACGTCAAAATATTCCGTACGTTACACACAAGTTTCTGTAAATGGAACACATCTTTTTATTGAAAGAGTATTTTGTCCACCGCTGAAGAGAAAAAACACGACTTTATTCTATAGAGTGAGGATAGACTTTTATCAATTCAATAAGCGGTCGGAAAACCATTATGGAGCTGCTTAATTATCCTGTCTGTTGTGCATTGCTTTTAAATAATGACTTTTATTTTGATTGAGCGGAAAGTATCAGAAAATTAAGTGCACATGAAGTTCCAAATCAACTTCTATTTCCAGTTTTCTGGTTTTATTTGTCCACCATGGTTGTTTTCATTTACTCTTGATGAGTTTTATATGATTGAACTGCTCTCTGTAAAAAAGATAAATGGTGAATGAGTGTATTTTATTTGTCCTGGTTTCAGAGAGAATCACCTTCACCAATGCTCCATCGCGACAAGAATTTACAGAAGGAGACAATGCCAACCTTGTGTGTGATGTGACCAGCTCTCCTCCGCCCACGGTCTTCTGGAAGTACAAAGGAGCCAGGATCCAGATGCATAAGGATGGTGAGACTTGAAAGACTCACGGACACACTTTTATTGAAGGCACATTTAAAGGAGAAATAGTATGCCTCATTTTTTCCATTAACAATTACAATGAGACTATTTTATTGGTGATTTTTTTTTATTTTGGAATGTGACATATTATTTTAAGTGTAATATGTGTGGTAAAAAAGAAATTTAACTCCTAATGCCACCACCTGAGGCTGGAGTTTTGCTTTGTTTTTTTCCTAAATAAAGCATTACCGGCTGCAAACATAACCATGCGATTGGAAAGAAGAGACATTACCAAACTGATCCACAATATTTGTTTCAAAAGGCAGAAAACCGCTATGATGTCATACCGGTAGAATGACATCATACTGCTATAGGAATGAGACAGGAGCAGAGTTACATGTTGCCAGAAGTTCTTGATATTAGCGTTCCTGGATCTGAAAAGCGAAGATTTTTTTTTTTATTGTTATTTGATCAAGGTTTGGTGTTTTTACAGTCGACAAAAAAAACCAAAAAACAATGCTGAGCCTAACCCATGCTCCAAAAAAATACTTTTTCCTGCTCCTCATGAAAGGTTGATGCTTTATTCTTAGGGTTAGCTTTTGCAAACACAGCTGATCAAATCATATCTGAAAGAACTGATATTGAAAGATTTATTTTTATCCTTTTAAGAAGTCGTCCGCATTCGACACAGCCTTCTAAATTAAGAATTAAGAAAGAGTTATTCATATTAATGGAGTAGAATTATGTTATTTCAAATTCATATTAATTATAAAAGCCATAGACCCATGATTCACGTTCAGTCTCATTCAAAGGCTTTCAATATGTATTTGCATTTTGATGACATCTCGATCTCTCACTGCAAAGTCAAAGTTGCGAAAGTTTCACAGTTTACACCTTGAATACAATCTGCATTTTTCAACACAATTCATTTTGTCTGTATCAGTTCGCTTTAAAGTCCTGCCCAACAACCATCTTCAAATCCGTGGGATAAAGAAGACGGACGAGGGTGCGTACACGTGTGAGGCCCGGCAGTTTGCTCGTGGGGAGATTGATCTGCGGGTCATCAAAGTGGTGGTGAACGGTCAGTGCTGCTGTTTCTTTGATGCTTTTGTTCAGTCTTTGTTCGGCAGGTGTTCTGTGACGCTCAAGTGCTCTGTAGTTCCTCAGAGAGCTGCAATGGCCTCTGTCTAGAAACAGTTGCTATGAGCGACCCGCATAAACAATAGTGAACTCTATTATTTGGCTGTTGTGTGTATTTATGTTTAGTTTAAAGGAGTTTTAAGGGGTTGCATGTTAAACTGTTTTCTCTTCTGTTGTTGATTGGTCTTTTTCCTTTTCTTTTTGTGCTCCCAGTGCTCCCAACCATCAGGGTGTGGCAGTCCGAAGTCAATGCTACGGCAGAGGTTGGAAATTCTGCCATGTTAACTTGTGCTCCAGATGGCTACCCTGAACCTATGGTCACATGGGAAAGGTAACATTATTGTTGTTTTAAATGGGCTAATATTTTGTAAACTAGGAAATACTATTCTCAAGCAAATTGATTCAATGTAAGACAACTATCAAAGGAGCGTCCTCACAGTGAAACCCAAAGACTGTTACAATAGTCACACTATCCCCATTATGTCAAAGCGCCTATTGATAGCTTCTGCTTTTCTCATTTGCTTTTCCAGCCACTGACTGTTTACTAAGCAAAACACAACTGTTTACTAAGCAAAACACAACAATGAAAAGAAACTATTGATAATGAAAAATTGTTCAGACACTTTCTCTACTGGTTTTTACTTAACTTGTAAATTTGCGTATTGTTGTGCCTGTTTTCACAGAAACAAAGTGGTTCTTGAAGCCGGGGAGAAGTACAGCTTTAATGAAGATGGATCAGAAATTACAATAATGGATGTATCTAAGCTCGATGAAGGCGAATACACCTGCATCGCCAAAAACAAGGCCGGAGAAGCCGAGCAGGAGCTCAGCTTGAGAGTGTTTGGTAAGAGCGTATTTGTTTGCCATCATTTCTTCTCTGCAGCAGCCGTGAAAACAGTGATAGTGGGCGGGAGAAGAGAAAATATGGTATCCTTATGTCCGAAGTCTAAATCACAAAATTTGTATTATATGGGATTTCTTTGAGATGTACAAGCAATCAAAATATTTATATTGTACAACACAACTTTACTGAACAAAATACAATAATGTACCCGAGAGGCCAACAGGGTCGATGCAGTGAAATCAGGACAGTTTAGTCAATTCCTTTGTGCGCCGTGTACAGTATAATGTAAATGTATGTATTGCAACAAAAGGCCATCATGTAGATCTAGCTGCTTTTTTAGAGTTATCTCCCGTGTTGCCCAGTACTTTACAGATGGCTTTCTTTTTATAGCCCCAGTATATTTGAGTCTGGAAAGAATTGAGACAAACGATGCATTAGAATGATGCTTATTGAGTTTTGTTTGCAGTATAATGTTACTGAATGATTAGACACTTAGACCCGCCTGACATGTATTATGGAATCATATTATTTATTGCATTTTGCAATATGAAATGTTGGATATGGATTAGCGATTCGACCCTGGCATAAATATTGCATGACGTATGCAGGAGGGAATTGAGTAGAGATTATGAAGGTGCAATCCCCCCGGGGTCCAGACCTTGGAGGTGTTGAAAGCAGAGCATGTGATTCCATTGATGAGGTGGTGATGGGAGGATGTGGGTCTGTACCGTGGGTCCGTGTCCGTGTACAGTACAGACCAAAAGTTTGGACACACCTTCTCATTCAAAGAGCTTTTTATTTTCATTACTATGAAAATTCACACTGAAGGCTTCAAAACTATGAATTAACTCATGTGGAATTATGTATGTACTAAAAGAAAAAGTATGAAACAACTGAAAATATGTCAGTTGTTAAATATTCTCGGTTCTTCAAAGTAGCACCTTTTGCTCTGATTACTGCTGCGCACACTCTTGGCATTCTCTTGATGAGCTTCAAGAGGTAGTGACCTGAAATGGTCTTCCAACAGTCTTGAAGGAGTTCCCAGAGATGCTTAGCACTTGTTAGCCCTTTCGCCTTCACTCTGTGGTCCAGCTCACCCTAAAACCATCTGGATTGGGTTCAGGTCCGGTGACTGTGAAGGCCAGCACCCACCGCTCTCCTTATTGGTCAAATAGCCCTTACACAGCCTTAGTGTGAATCTACAATCAATAGTCATGAAAAGAAAGGAAAACTCATTGAACGAGAAAATGTTTCCAAACTTTTGGTCTGTACTGTAAGTATCTCCATGGCCTCGCACCAAAGTACATAAGTGACATGTTAGTCCCATCTGAAAAAACTCGGACTCTGAGGAGCACAGGGACGGGACTCCTGCTGCTGCCCAGAGTCAGAACTAAACATGGTGAGGTCGCATTTCAGATTCATGCCGGTAAAATCTGGAATAGTCTTACTGAAGATGTGAGACAGGCTTCTTCTCTGACAATGTTCAAATCCAGGTTCTGTTTAGCTGTGCATACAACTGAGAGATTTTATCTTTACTCTTTTTAATGTACTGTGATTATTTATGCCTTTCGTGATGGTTTCTATCTTGTTTTGTTCTGCACTTTTAGTTGCCTTGTGCTATACAAATAATCGTGCCTTGCTTTGCCTTGCCTTCATACAGACACAATTTAACTCAATGTTTAATGTGGCTTCTCAAATATATTGATTGGCAATGCAGGTGTCTCTGAATCAGCACACATAGGAGGCTGAAAAAGTGCACAATAGCTATAGTCAGGGAGGATATATAGTGGTGGTGTGCTGGCATTTATATTCAGCACATTTATCATGCACAATATTCAGAGCTGCACTGCAGACCAAAAGCTGCAGGCGACTGTTCACCTGTTTATGCCATTTTAAGGTTCACTTGCTAACAAGGATTTTTGCTAAACAACCTTCCCTATGTTTACACTGAGATACAAAGCACAGTAAATGAGTTTCATGCTAATTACAATCCATTCAAAAAGTAAATTGCTCCAGCACATAAGCTTGTTATGGTCTGTGCGGCATTCAAAACACATTCAGCCTCTGAATCAAGCCTCCATTAGGCTCTGAAACTACATGAAAACTGAACAAAGAATTCTGAACATCCGCACTGAGTTGCCCATTTATATATTGAACCTATATCCATAATCAGATCCTCTGCAGATGTGTCCTATAATGTTCAATTCATGATAATAGCTACTTCCGGGTTTGCTGCAATCGTTTTTTTTGTGCATTAAAACATTCTTTTTTTTTATGAAAACGTTGACAAATAATTTTGAAAACCTTCGTGCATGTGTATTAATAATGTGTAAGTATAATGTGTTCTCTCATTAACATTTAAATGTGTTACGGAAACGTAGGCGTTGACCATAGACTGTATATATTAACGGACAGAGTCACGCCTATCTCCGCCAAAAAATGTGCTCTACTGGAGCTATCCAAAATGGCCGCAAGTGGTCCCGCCCACAAGAAAATTGTGGCGTCAGCTGATGAGAGCTCCATGCATTTGAACGAGAGACTTCAAAAATTCACAGCAAGTAAACTAGACTGGTCCAAAAAAATTCACCCCCCTCAGCATTGACACACATGTGGAACGGAGCTTTTGGGCCATTGGTAGAGCCATTGAGGTCTACCAATGCTATATGTTAGCATTCTACTTCTGGGTCCGCCCCCATCGGCCCGGGGTGGTATTGCAAGCATGTCAGCGCACGTCATTTTGGCCACTTTTGAGCCGGGACCCGCCCCCACTGGCGTGGACCAATCAGAAAGGAAGGGGGAGGGAGCTTGCGTCGTTTTTTTCAAATTAAGTACCTCTCTCTCTCTTTCTGACAAACTGCAGACAATCACTTTAAGAACAATATGCAATTGTTAATTATAGTCCTTTGCCTCAAAAAAACACAGAGCTTTATTTTATCTATTCTCTAAATATTTACAACTATTTATCATCTTATTGCCATCATTATCTTGTTTAAGTGCTCATTTATTTCCACTGTCATGTAATGTGCAATGACACTGAAGTTGGAATTCCCTTCTGTGGGACAAGCAAACGTTCTCTTATATTATCTTGAGAAATCTGTCTATTGCTGTCAGGTCTGCTTTGGAATTCCTGGAGAACATGAGAAAGTTGTGTGCTTAAAGCGTCTGATAGAAAAGACAATCCATGTATTGAGTCTTTAGATATCCTGCCTGTCAGAGCCCTGATTCTCACACAGTCTTTGAACTTGTGTTTCTTTGCTCCTCACTATCTCTGTCACCTGTCAGCCCAACCTGACTGTCTGCTCTAACAAGCCCTGTGTGTTTTACAGTCAAACCCAAGATCACATACATCGTGAATCAAACCAGCTCAGAGATGGAGGAGCAGGTAACGCTGACGTGTGAGGCCTCTGGTGACCCCACACCCACCATCAGCTGGAGTTCTAGTGAGCACGTCTTCACTGAAGGAGACCAGGTAAACAGGTTGTCTGAAACCTTACAACCGACAGAGCAAGAGAAACGCCTGAATCCACGGTATGAACGTTCCTTCTTGAATCCTGGTGTCCTGTGAGCGTTTGTCTTATCCGGTAATGAACCACACCTGCACGATGTCAGCGCTTAGTGTCTTTGTCCTATTTCTGCAAAGGACAACACTGGGAAAATACAGAAGACTGAAAACGTCATTCTATAACGCGATTGTGCACATGTGTGCTGTGGTCTTGCCTTCTACTCAGGGCTCTCAGTAGCCCCGGGGGAGCAGACAAAGTAAAGCAGGGCACCAATGTTCTAAGGAGAGAAATTGAATACCTTTAACCTAAATTCAAGTGCTATATTGATCACTCGCAGATGCACTTTTGTTACAGCAGGATTACAGCCACTATTTCCCCGAAATAACATCCTGATCCAGCAGATTGGATCTTGTACAATAAATGGTTCTTTGTAATCGCACTGTTTAAGGGCCAAAATAATTGACATCATGTGGGGCTGTCTGGTTCTCTGTGTTTGCTCAAATATGCACTTGAATCATTCTTCCATTGCGATTGTCTGATTACAGATAGGTACTAAATTAATTGAGTTTGGTACATTTATTGGACAGCTCCTTGTTAACTTATCATTACATCCTTGATACTGCTGGAAATATCACATTTTCACAGCATCCAGATCAATGAATACCTAATTGGTATTCTCATACATGTGTTGCTCATACAGCCAGTTCTTCAAGGTTATACTGTCTTTTCGTTATCCAAGTGGGTGAACAATTGAAAGACTGTAGTCCATGGAGTTCTGGAGCAGGCCCATTACATGCACTCCATTTTCTCCCAACAGGCACATCTTAACAGGATCTATCAGGTATGACAATGATGTGGCACAGAAATGTACTTGAGCAATGATACAAAATGCTCTAGAAGGAAATATAAGTAATTTAGTTAGATACTTTATTGATCCCAAAGGAAATTTCTTCAATTTGTGGAGATTGACAATAATGACGACCGAAAGGAAGCAGCATTTCTGTGTCGCTGTTACCTGATCATGTGAATTCTCCATCACAGCATGTGGTTGCCTGGATTCAAGCCCAGCTCTGTCTTTCATATCATTGTTCTGTAGACTGTCTAACATTGGTGTCATTTACTTAAAATCTCATTGTTGCTTATTTTCTTTTAGTGAACCACTTAAAATCCAACTAAAGCAACACTTTCTCCTGTCGAGTGGTGGCTATGTGTAATTTTCACTGTACTACAGATGAGGAGGTCTGTAGCCGTCGTGATAGAACGACAAAATGCAGAGCCACCTGCCGACTACAGGCCTGAGTGTCGCTTGTATTTTGGTGGAGCCCTGTAAAGCACATTACCACCACATGAGACTGGCACATGAGCACCATTCAGCCACAGTTTACACTGGTGCCTGTGAGAGCAGTGTCAATTCCTCATGAGGGCAATGTTACTGCTGAGCACACAGCCCATCTGCTGCATCTCTATTTTCGTTGTCGGGTGGACAATCTGATGAGAAGCTGTCGTAATAGGAGTCATCAGATGGTTTGTTCCAACCCCAAACACCAGTTTCAAAGATGCCAGAAGACTCCCATGCAGGTGAACTGTGTTACACAGGAGACCTCCATACAAGTGCAGTGTCCAGACTGGACTTTAAGTCCTATGACACGTCATGTGATGGTGGCAGTGTGTTTGGCTCAGTAGACAGACGCTGATAGATGAATGTCTGGACATAGTTTCTCTCCATCACTCAGGGGCTCTAATGTCTGCATGGGGACTGGCCGGTGGCAGCTAATTGTTCTTTCTGTGTCTATGTGGTGTATGTTTGCCATGCTTTTTGTATCATTACAACTGTATTTCATCAAGGATTGCTACGACCAAAGCCAGTGCTACTCTTTGTCTCTAAATATTTCAAATAAAATGATAAACATCAATTCTCAGATTAAGTTACGGTAAAAGAACACGATTTTTAATGTCTATAAAAAGGGTTGATAACCATGAAGAACATTCAAAGAAAGAAGGGCTTACGGCTTTGCTTTCATACAATAACATTAGTGCTACTGTACGTTACAAAAGCAGGATTTGTCATGAAAGATTTCACTCTTCAGATTGCACCTCACTGTATTCAGCTGTTCTGTTGTATTTGACATTTAACAAAAGGTTCTGCTCAGTGTTTGTTCTGCTTCATGAAATTGACTAAATGTACAGTTATTATCATTGAGATTTCTGGGTGTTTTCAAGCTTGTTGAATACAGAGGCTGCCTGACCATTGTTGTTTGTGAATACTAAGAGTCAATCATTTGCATAAAGGGTGCGATTGAAAGAATTATCCTCGGCTAAAGGATAATAATAAACCCACATACAGTACGGGACAGGGTTTGTGGTAGAATTATTCATCGTTATACTCTGTTTGTCAAATCCTCTTGT
Organism: Knipowitschia caucasica; assembly: GCA_964034765.1. Taxonomy (NCBI): domain Eukaryota; kingdom Metazoa; phylum Chordata; class Actinopteri; order Gobiiformes; family Gobiidae; genus Knipowitschia; species Knipowitschia caucasica. Next base: position 11,951,726 of record OZ035832.1, read on the forward strand.
TCCCTGCACGGCACACCATTCTGTTTCATATTAGAACAAAGTCAGGGAGGATTTTGGTGGAAGTGGAGAACATAATGCTGAGATGTCCTCTGGGACCTGGCGTCACATTGCTGGAGAGTGTATGCTGTCTCCTGTTGTTCGCTGGGCTTTGTCTTCAACAAACACCTGTCACAGATATTGCAGCGTGACTTGTCAGCTCTCTCTCTTCTGTAAACCACTGTATGGAAGTTAGGCGTCCCTGCTCCTCTCTATTGGATTGCATGTTTTAATTGGAACCTTCTCCTTCTGGCTGTGTGCTTAGGCAAGTGGAGTGTGTCTTGTTTGTGATTGAGAACCGCAGTGCCCTTCAGAATATATTATACATTTTAAAGCACGGTTGTATTTGGTATTAGAAATTAACTATTCTTAGAGAGAAGAAACCAAACTTTATTATGCGTGAATTCGCAAAAATACTCGCTATTAATCTGTATTCTATTCAGTTCATCTAAATGTACTATGATAAACAAATCACACAGTTTTAAGGAATAATGGAAATAATGGTGTATTTTATAGTCTTGTACGTAAAGAGACTAGAAAGTTCCCATTTTGCAATTCAGAATTGATTGAAATCCATTTGTCTTCTTGTTATATCTAATGTAAACCGATTGTATATGTGTAAGAACACTCAATGGGCCATTCCTTGACTTCAGCTTTTCCTTTTGATATCTTGCACCTGATGAAATAGCTGTTTTTCATGTCTTTAATGCTTTAGTGCTCTCTCTTTGTGGGCCATTACATCGCATTGTCTCGCATAATAGCATCTTAGCATTCACTAAGCATGCCTTCCAAAAAGCTTTTAGTGGTGTTAACCTGTGTTGTAACTGCGGTGTTGAGATTCCAAACTATGACTTGTTTGATTAATTATGAATTAACTAGTAAGAACTTGCCACTTAGAAATCCAAAGATAATTTATTTTAATATATGACAAAAGGCACGACATGTCACACATAAAACCATAGCTGAGATGTTTAAAAGTCCACTATATAAAAATGTAATAGCATGTTTGTTGATATTATGTGAGCAAAACACCTAATTTCTAGATGATTAGATGGCTTAAACAGATACTCAACAGAATAGCAATAGCATGTCTATTGTGACAAGGCCGTGGCAAACCCTTCAGCAGAGATGTTTACATAGCAGCATTTAATAGCTTGTTCCTGATAAACCAATGACCTCCTTATCTAAACACATAAGGCTGTTATCGTGATGTTGGTGGGTGTTTATTCCAGCAGCAAGAGCAGTTGTACAGAAAATCACTGCAACTATCATTTTGTTTTGTTCCTGATACATTTTTTTGCCATTTTTTTCGTCAACATACGTGATAAGAAGGCAGTTGAGAATGTGCTTCGTCTGCGTACATATTTTTCCCTAAGAATTGCTTTGCCTTTTGTTTGTTGTTCTGTCCTTACAGGCATCATGGACTCGGCCTGAGCAGCACAAGGTATTCTCAATGCATGCCTTTTTTTTTCTTCCAAACATCCATCCGTCTTTCATGTCAGGAATCCCATTTTGCCTGACATGGATGTAGACTGAAACTTCGGATTAAAGTTTAGGGAGCAAGACCTGCTTTTGTCTCGTCTACTATTTTTGTTTGTTTCATACGTTTAAGTTTTGCTTCATCTTGGATCAAGTTAGAACAGGACATCTGCCTGGTGCTTTTCCATCTTTAGAGAGTGTTTTGTGTCGCATGCTTCTGTTTGTGAAGAGCAAAAAGAAAAAAAATCTCCTCTTCTTCCACCCACATGTCCTCTCCTGGTTCGCTGCCAAAACTTCCATCTCATGACTTTTACTTGCATTTATCTATAGCTTTTGCCTGTCAATTCTAAATGTGTATTGAAGAGAACGGATGACAGCTTTGTAGGAGCCAGATGCCTGTTCCTGAAACAAATTAACACTGGCACAGAAATAATCGCCCACACCACAAGAGCTTTTTTCAACTTAATCAGAATATGGGTTTACATAGGGGAGAATGGTGAGAAATTCTGTTTTCCCCTCGGGCAATATTTTAAAGTGGAGCGAAGTTATTCTCATTTGGCTTCGGCTTTATCTTCGGCGGGAGCTTTAATAGAAATGGAGTTTTCTAAAAGGTAGAAGATGAGACTTTTGATGTTTTCCAATGTTGTGGCAAAGTACTTTTTAATATGTCCTTCTATCAGTTGAAAATATTTTTGCTTGTAGTTTTGTTTATTTCTGTGAGAGCATGTTTTTATTGCTTGTCAGCCATCCAGAGAGGATGGCGAAAGCATGTATGAATGCGCTACATGTTTGTGATTTATTTGAAAAGGTACAGTCCAAGAAGGCTGCATTTGTATTCCGGCCACATACCCTCAATGTACTGGCATTTTTAATTTTATGGCCTGATGTTCAGCTATGCGTCTCGTGTTTTTTTTTTTTTTAGAGAGAGAGAGGCAGAGAAAGCTGTTGGCTTGCTCCTCTTAATGCTCAGTATTGACTGTTAGCCCGCGAGGCACGGTGTATTGTCTGGTGGAGGGTTTTATCAGAGCTGCTGTGGCGTTCACATGTGTCTGGATGGGGGGCGCAGATGTCAGGGTTCCAGGTTGTAGAGAAATTTGCTCGTGCTTGGGGTCTGAGAATAGGGGTTCTGCGTTATGCAACTGTGTTTCTGCCCCTGCTACCCGTTATGCATAATGAATGGACCAGACGCGCTTTGTCTATTGAATGTGAATACAACCGAAGGAGGTATTCTCTTACATGGCTGCCCGGATGGGTCCTAATTCAATATGTGTAAAAGCATCCGTGCTTTTGTTTGGCCGACAGCCTGGATCAAAGCCATGGGAGCAACAGAGGCCAAGTCTCGGTGCTGTCCACTGAAAATAAAACCATTAACAGCGGCGCTAAAGTAAATCTGGAGGTTTTAAGTTAATATTCAAGATGTAATTAAGGTTTTATTTTGAGAATCATAGTTGGCTGATTATTCAGTTGATTAATTCATAAGTTGTATGGATCTCGAAAGGCATGTAAACAGGGAATTTTCAAAAAGATTTGGCAAAAACAAAGTTAGAGCCGAGTAGATGATTTGTTTAATACTTATTTACATTCTTTCATTTTATTCTCCTTAATTACAGCTCTATGGATATTTTATTCACGTCATATTACATGATGTATTGTTGTTACTGTACACAGCATGAGCAACATAACAAGAGTTTCAAATGCGTTTATACCAAGGCAAAATACGGAAGCTCTCTGAAAGCATCTGCCACGTCGCCTAGAGATAAGTTTGCTTTGAACCTTCAAATAAGAAAATTGGAAAATTACCTGTGCAGACTGTTGTAATGGACAGCTCAGTTTTAACATAATTGCACAAAAAAAGTCTTATACAAGATCCATAGCTATGTTAGGAGTCATAAAACTTGAATTTCAACTAGAAAAGTTGACAGCTTCTTCAATTGTTTAATTTACTTTACAAACTTGCTGTGGCTCTGGTAAAAAATGCGTTTTATGTTTTATGCAAGCTATATTGTGCTAAGACTTTATTTGATATTGAACCTTCACCTTAAACCTCAAAATGCATTAATTAAAAAGAGTGAGTGAGTTGCCTACTATGCTACAAACCCCAAAGGACGCTATCCATATCAAATGACGACAGGTGAAACTAAACGGGCTGGTTGACCCCGAGTTCAGCCCCAGGAAGCTCAGTGTATCTGCTTCACCTAGACCTCGGCATGTGCAGGAACAGGCATTTTCGAGCTCATTTCTGTTCTAGAGTTAGATTTTCATTCACTTCATGTATATGTAATAACTCGCAATGCATGTATTTTTACGCTATTTGACCATTTTCTTTCCGTAATAGTAGAAAGACTGTTGATGTCATTGTCTTTAGCTCTTTTTTTCCTCCGCTCGCCATGTTCTTCCAATGGTGAGACCTCAGTGTGAAAAGCTTTGAAGGTCTCTCGTGCCTCATTAATTATTTACTGTTTTCTCTACTGTTCCTTTTCGGTTTCCTTTCTTAATCTTTTCAGGTTACACATCCATGCAGCAGTGTTTTTGTCCTGTGAATGTAAAAAAGTCTGAATGGTTCTTTGTCTCTATTTTTAGAGCCCAGATGGAAATGTAGTTGTCAGAAGTGATGCTCGCGTCTCCTCTTTGACTTTAAAATATGTCAAGTACACAGACGCCGGACAGTACACGTGCACAGCTCAAAGTGCAATCGGGGAAGACACATCAGCAGCGTATCTGGAGGTGAACTGTAAGTATTTTGTTCATTTCAAAAGTGCAGAGTTAAATATAGAGGCTTTGTGTTAGTTTTTAAGTCCCACAAAAGGCATCTTTTGTAGGACATGCATCTTTCTCAGCGGTGACAAAGGCTGGCATGAATCATACCCGGTTGTATTGTTCCTTTCAGTCCATTGTTGAAAATGTGAATGTCTTTTCTGATTGGTCTAGATGCTCCAAAGATCCATGGCACAGTGGCGGTGTACACTTGGGAGGGCAATTCTGTCAACATGAGCTGCGAGGTCAGGGCCTACCCCAGCGAAGTGTCTATTACGTGGCTTCGTGACGGTTTCCAGCTGCCCAACTCAAACTCCACCAACATCAAGATTTTCAGGACCCCCTCCTCCAGCTACTTGCAGGTACACAGCAGCGCAAACAAACGAACAATTAAAATGTTCACACTCTCCGCCATCATCAAGATTTCATGAGGATTGAACTGAAGTGAAGGATTTTCTTTCAGCTACATTGTGGAAACGATGTCCTGAATTATTTAGAAGGAAAGCTCACTACAAATAAAAATAGGCTGCACTAATGGACAAACATAAAGGTCACTTTTAGAGGGTTGACACGACTTTCCTCATCTGTTCTGCCTCTTTGCCTTCGTACTGTAAACGTGCCGCTCTCCCTTCTGTCCTGTAGATAACTCCGGAGTCAGAGAATGACTTTGGGAGCTACAACTGCACAGCATCGAACGACATGGGAACAGAGTCCAAGGAGTTTCTTCTGATTCAAGCTGGTCAGTCACGATCCAGAGAACTGTTTTCAAATGTATAATAAAGTTAATCAATCACATTTTCCACAGCTACCAAAGAGACTCAGCTCACTCTTTGAATACTGTCTGTTCTTGAGTGTTTGTTAAATGCCTTTTATATCCTCCTCAAACGCTGAAAGAACCACTGACAGATAATTTCCTCTTCGGTTCATTCGGTTGTTTAACAAAACAAACAGCCTTAAGGATTTTATTTAGCACGGTTATAAATAACCACTACTGGTGCTGCATGCTTGTGTAGTCTCCCACCATCGCTCAATAACACAGCAACTACTCACACTGTAGCCTGAGAATGAACAGACAAATCCACAGTTCTCTAATGTCAGTAATTGCACTGGCTTCTCTCTCTTTTATCACCAGTGGGCTCAAAGTCAATAATCATTCATGTGAATAAAATGAGAAAGTTTTAAGAAACAGTTTATTATTCTGTGCCTCTCTTACTTTTCTTGAAAATCAATGGGAACTCTTATAGAAGAAACCCAGAGAATGCATCTCTCTATGTGCATCTGTTGTAAGGTACATCATCAGGCAACGTGCGTTTGATCTCAGCAGTAATCAGTGTGTGCGTCTCCTGTCACAGACGTCCCATCAGCCCCTGCGGTCAGTGAGGTCCGGCCCTTCTCCACAACGGCACAGGTGCAGTTTGAGGAGCCCGAGTCGAACGGAGGAGTGCCTGTTCTGAGGTACAGAGCCGAGTGGAGAGCTCCCGGGAGCGGCCGCTGGCATCACAAGGTCTTCGAGGCCCAGGACGGTACGAACACAACAAGTGTCCTGTTAAAGATCAACTACCGATTATTCATCCAGTCTAAGTGGTCATGATGAAGGATTGTAAATGTTACTGGTGAAATGTACAATTGCAAATTAATGAAGACCAATATTGTGATAGTGATATGATTGTCAGTATCCTGTACTGTATGTTTAAGTAAAAGGAAAAAAAATGTAAAGGTACATCCATACATTTGAAAAAGGCATACTGTTGAAGCAATTACCAACACATTTCAGGACATGTTTCTAACCTACAACAAAGTATTTTATATTAGAAGAAAATACAAAGAAAGAAATGTTTTGAATGTATATACACTTGAATTAATATTTTCTCACTAAGTACCTATAGTCAGACCTGTGATTAGGAAAATGATTTGTAATGAGAAAATACCACTTCTGCCATTGACAATTCTTCAAAAATAAACTTAAATCAATAGACATTTTCTTCTTCTTTTGTTTTCAAATTGCAGTCTTTACAATTTTCTAACTGCGACCAGAAAAATAGCAATTTCCAGTTGATTGCGATTCGTAGCGCAGCTATTCTGTATTTTTCTATGCTGAATCAATATTGTTGTCCTCAGAAAAAAGAATATGCAATTTTAGTTCTTACTGGAGAGATTTTCTAATTGAATCATGATGCCCTTGCTTGTGACAGGCGTCGTCAGTGACATGATCATCACAGGCCTGAGCCCAGAGACCAACTATGAAGTGAGATTATCAGCCGTCAACGGCAAGGGAGAAGGAGAGAGTAGCTCAGTGGAGTTCTTCAAAACCGAGCCAGTCCGTAAGTACATTTTTATTCATGCTTTTCTCATCATTCTATCCAGCCACTGTATAATAGGATAATTTTTTCAAAAGCACTTATTTTCATGCTGAACCAATTACACTTTTTCCAATGCATTTAACAGCATGTGTCTAAAAAGCAGGTGGAATAGTGGAAACCTGTTTTTTTTAGTGTTTAGCGCCATCTGTTGGCCAACTAATAAAGAAGCTCTTCATCGTGCTTTTCTATTACATGATGTAAGATTGTTGACTTGACTCCAAATGAAATCTGTTTGGAGACATTTGGACGGCATTCAGTGTTATCTTGATCGTCTGCAGACTCTTTGTTTTTGGCTGAGCTCTAATTTTCTTGTCTTGTGGGTGGGTACATCAGATCTAGCTGTCATCTGAGTCCTATTCAAATTAACATAAGTTGTGATGTATGATTGTTTTTCATCGGCAGTCTGTTATCAAGGGATTGTTTTGACGGTTTTTGTTATTTTCTGGATCATGATCAAATCCAATCCCATGTTATTTATATTCCGCTGTTCAAAAGACCCGGGCTGTATCTAAGTTACAACACAAAAATAGCATGAGCTGTTCCTTGTATTTATATACTTTTTTAGATATTTGTATAAGTATTGTTTGTATATCCCAGTTTATTTCTCATTCTTAATTCTTTCTCTTATTGATTTGATAATAATTGTTTTAATAAAATGTCATTGATACAAAAATTTCTACACCCAGGTGACCCAGGTATGAAAAACACTTACAGGAGGCCTACTCTCTACTCTGACGGATGCATCACTCTTTTAGGCATATTTTGTCCTTATGTTGCCACTTCTTACAAATATAAAATGTCATATAATATTTACTAGTAATACAATATTTAGTTTCCAGACTTTACCAGTACAAGGTCCAGGTATTCATGGGTGGTTCTGCTTCATTTGCTTCCTTTCATGTGTTTAGATGGCAGTTTTCATGTTTCCACTGAAGCCCCAGGTTTGTTGAGCAGTGCGGTTTATCGCTGATAGCTTTTAGTTACAGTAGATAATGTAGTTGTTGGTATTGTAGCAATGTACTATTCTGATTAGCTCAGCATTCCTTCCCCTGGTTAGTAGTCAGTAAAGTATCCAAAAGTGTGTGACCTTGTCTGATTGTAAGTTGTAAGACTGACAAAACTTGACTTTTGCCTTCCCCTCAGATTACAATTAGATAGATAAAATATGTAGCGTGTTGTTACCTATGAATATTAATAACACTTTGACTCACAGCTTGAAAAATAATTGGTTTAATGGCTGCATTTTTGAAGCACAAGCAAATCTCTGCAGTTAAAACGCAGCGGGGCCCCTCGAGCAACCGCCATTGGGTGTAATTTGGAAATGTTTACTTTGGGATTAGGCTCATCAGCTTTGATTAATCAGCTGTCTCGTAAATCACAAAGTCTTAAGTGAAAACAAAACAGTTGGTTCCACCTTAAAAAAAAATGGCGTTGTCTCGTTGCCATGCCAGTCTGTTTGTTTCGGTTTGTTTGCCTTAAAGGGATTTGCTACGCTTTTCTTGTGTTGTCATGTCTTATTGTGCATTTGTCTCGTCCACTCTCACGTATGTGCAGATCTCCCCCGTTCTGAAGAAGGTAACTGACGATTTCTGAAACGAACACTTTCCTCATCAGATAATTCTGATTAATTCATCCATTTAACTCCAGTCGCGGTCATGTAATAAAAGCCACCTCAAACGTATTAATCAGAGCGTCGGGACGTTTGCCGCAGTGGGATGAGAGAGGGAGGAGCAGGGGCTGTTTTCAGGCTGATACATTACTGTCACTAGTGTTTAATATCATCATCACTTGAATAATATTGATGGCTTAGGGAGAAAAATCTGAAAAATGGTCCCTGCTGTGTGTTGAGATAAATCAGCTCTTATAAACTCCAAGTCTAAATCAATATTTGCTCACGTACTAAAAGAAAATATTCCACAGTTCATTCATCGTTTTCGATATCCGGTTTAATGACTACTTCTCTAGTACTACTGACTTGAAGCTTCTCCTACCTTCAGCAGGTCTGGTGTACTGCAGTAGTCCTACAGCCATAGCTCCATTCGCCATTCAGCCTTGAACCCAGGGCGTTGTAGCTTAGTCTACTACTACTACTACTATTACTACTTTTACTACTTCTACTGTTACTACTTCTACTACTACTATTACTACTTCTACTACTACTATTACTACTTCTACTACTACTACTACTTAATAAGCCGAATTTCTCTATATAAACACTGTTGTCTGTAAACTTGAAGATTTTGTGTTGTTGTATTTATTTACTATTTATGTTTGTATTCATATTTATACAATGTTGTGAAAGCCACTTGTGAGAATCAAAATTTCAGTCAGTGCTAGGAGACCAGTTCCCAAGAGCTGTATTACACTGGCACTATGTCAGTTAGCAATTTAATGCTGATTGAAAGCCACTCCCAGGCGGAATCAGATAAGCATGTGTATGTGTCACTTGGTAATTAGACTGACTCCACACTCGCTATCTGCAGGAGAGTGATTCAGTGAGGCCAAGTGCGTTGACTGAAAAACAACAAAGTAGAAAGTTTATGAAACAAGAATTTACTTTGAGATGGACAGTTGCTTTTTTCATTATTGTTCATTTACACAAGATGGTGCTCTGTCCCCACAGGAAACCCCAATCCCCCGAAGCTGGAGTGGGCTCCTCAGCCCAAAGGAAACTCTCTCAGAGTGAGTTGGATTAAACAGGATGACGGCGGCTCAGCAATCTTGCATTATCTTATCCGCTACAAACCTGTGAGTATTTTAACAAATCAACAGAAGATTACAATATCTTCATTGCACCAAGTTTGTTAAGTACATGCTCTGTTGCCAAAACTGACTCACTATCTTTTTATGACATTTGGCTTTTCTAGGTTCAGGAGACGCAGTGGAAACCTGAGATCCGGATGCCCAGGGGCAGTGACTCTGTGGTCCTCAGTGGACTTGAATGGGACACAGAATATAATGTGTTTGTTGTGGCCGAAAATGAGAAAGGAAAGTCTCAGCCAGCATCTATGTCCTTCAGAACAACAGCAGAACCAGCCGGAGTAGCAGGTATGCTCCAACTCACACTCAGCTAATCAAATAGCAAACTCAGAGCAACCTCAAACATCACTGGTTATTTTTACCTCTCCGCCAGTGAAAGATAAATGACAACTGAATAAATCTACCAAAAAGATTTCTTGGACAGCACTGAACCGAAAATGATTTTCCGATTGAATCCTCTCACTTTCAAGTTTTGACAGGCCTTGTTAAGGGAGCCTGAGTTTGCTCAACTAGAACGGACACGTCCTGCAAAGGATGATGTGATTTGTAGTTTGGCTTTTTCAACAGTAATAACAAAAAACACACACTCACTGCATACCCGCCTCCTTCAATATTTATTATTAACCTCTCTAACCAGTTCTAACTAGTGTAGATAGCGACCATATACAATTAAACAGTGTATTAAATGTTAGTTCTTACTTAACAGTAGCAGAGGTTGTGCATTCATTTCCCACTTACCATCAACATTGTGCTGTGCCTTTTCTTTGATGTGTTGCCATTTCTACCCTATTACTATGATGATACGTTTTCCTTCTTATACTTTGGTTGGTTTCAGACCGTACAGGCACATTTTCACTTTCTCTCTTCCTCTGTTCTCCCACCCTTCTCTGGTTTTCCTCTTTGTTTCCCTTCATTTGCCCCTCTCCTTTTGCTGTCTCTGTGTTTTGCTCTTTTGACCGGTCGTGGACATTGGTGTGGTGGACCACCGACATTTGCATCATCGTGTGCATTTTCAGCCACGCAGGGCTGTTCATCTGTGACATACACTTTGGTATCACTCATCTTGTGTGTCTCCTCCATGTTCCTGCTCTGATCACACGAGCTGAAGAGAGTCTGCCTTCTCCAGGCCTCTCTGGACTATGGCACTCTTTCATTTTCAAAGAGAAAAGGTGCTTTAACATGACTCTGAGCCAAATGCACCAGAACTCCTCACTTGGCTTCAGGTCGAGCAGAACATCTGAAAGACTAAAAACATTGTGGACTGATGAAGGAGAAAAGCACTTATCATATTGACCTGTGAGAACGTGTGTGGAAGAAATGTAGTCTTTATAACAAATATGCACTACAAGTTTGTTTTCATTGGTAAATTCATTTCTGCATGTAATTTATTAGTAATTATTTTATAAAATGTAGTATGTTGCTTTTTTATATACATTTTTCTTTGTTGTGAATATTATTAGTCATACCCCAGACATGGTTGAGGATATGACGGTAAAAGTCTGCACATAATATCAATAACTGAGTACAATTGTGTGTACTATGCTTTTAGCAAAATCCCCTTAATATGAAACGATGATGAATACTGTATTAATTCTTAAAATACCAGCAACACCCTATATACTTGTACTAAATAAATAATTTATTTATGTTTTATTATAATGTGCTGTTGAATACTTGAGACCATAGATTGACTTAGTACTTGAATATTATCTAAAAGACACTGCAGAGCACAGAGGTGAGTGGTTGATTTCATTTGATAAACTGTAGTTAGGACAATCGCGGCTGTTTGTTGATGAATAAAACACTTTTCTCATTTGTCCTGCAGATCTGGGAGAGGAGTCAGTGCTCAATATGAACACTATTCTCTGGGCAGGCATCATAGTTGTCGTATTTATACTCCTCCTGCTGGCCGTGGATGTGACATGTTACTTTGTGAACAAGTGTGGTCTGATCATGTGCCTTTGTGGGAAGTCGGGCACTGGCTCCAAAGGACACAACTTGGAAGAGGGCAAGGCTGCATTCATGTGAGTGAAATGCAATCAAAATAATGGTGGATTTTAGAAGCAATGGCATGTAACAGAGAAATGCGATTTGGACCATGTATCGATCAATACAGATGCATATGGCAGCAGGGTGGACTATAGACGCAGAGTGCCAGAAAGGGCTGACTTAAATCAAATTGTGTGGGTAGCAGAATCACGTATTGATTTGTCTACACTACGATTGCTTCAATTTTTGTGAAATGTAGGATCAGTTATCCAGACACAAACATTGATCTTGTAACTCTGCAGACACAGAAAATCTATTTTGAAGTTGGGTATATAAGAAAATACACTCTACGGTGTTACTGTTTTTAACATATGTGCATGTCCTACCACAGAAAAGATGAGTCGAAAGAGCCGATTGTGGAAGTTCGAACAGAAGACGAATGCACAGCCAATCACAATGCAGCTGGCCCCACAGAGCCCAGCGAGACCACGCCCCTCACAGAGCCAGAGTAAGTGCGGCTGACCTGCGGCAAGCGGTCCTTTAACTCTTCTTTTGAGCTGTGTACAATGCACTCCACTTCAAAGAATGATTATCTTTAACAGACCAGCTGATTTGGCCTCCATGAATGCTCACTGTGAAAAGTCCGGGTCACTCTTGAGTGGAGTCCACTGAACTGTGTTGCTTTTTGTATTTACTCCCATTCAACGGGATTATCGCACTTTATGTTTTTTCTCCAACCATCGGAGAACGTTCTGATTAAAGGTTGAAGCAATACCAGTAAAAGACAGTGAATTCTCAGCATTACCAGTGTGGTCAACTCATGAAATCATTTGACAACCACAGAAAGCCATTGTTCATGTAGATTATGGAAAAGTGCATAAGAATTGTCACTGGTACTGTTTAACCATAGTGATGTAGTCAGTAGAATCTCTAGTTTTAGTTTTCTAGTCAGTGTACTCCATGTTGTGTGTATGGGGTGTATCTTTGATGGTCCACTCACAGCATGAAGCCTTTTTATTTTGGTTAATCCGCTAAATATGTGCTTTTTTCAGTTGCTTTGTCTCTACTTGTGTCGTGTCGTGACTAAATCCGTGCATGCTGGTCCGAGCCACCTTCCTCCGTCACAGTCACCCTGGTGTCTAGTCTGTGTGTCTCTGTTCTCTTCCCTGCTCTCAGGCTGGCGGCTTACACTGCTGCTCTGGCACTGGACACGCTCTCCTCCACAGCCACTGCAACTCTCGACCCCGCCCTGGAGAGCCCCTCTAGCGAGACCACCACACTCACCTGTAGTCTGTCCACCCCTGCAAACGAGCCATCTCACGGCCCAGCCACAGCGCCTATCCCATGCGCCGATTCCATCACCGCCCCGCCAACCCCCGTCTACTCCTCTTCCGACGACGCCGAGAAAACAGAACCGCCCCTGAAACCCGGAAAGACAGACAAACCGAGTCCGTTAGTGTTGGATCAGAAAGAAAATCTCATCCCGGTGGAGCAGTCTAAACTCAACACACCCCCTTCCACCCCGGATCAAACTAAAGATCCTAAAGCTGTCACGCCAATACCGCCAAAGCGACGGTTCTCTCCCAAACTTATGGCCGCGCAACAGGCGAGAAATAGCCCTCCAGTGTCCCCTCTGGCTTCTTCCTCCCCCTCTGCCTCCCCCATACTGAGAAAACAAGCTCCGAGTCCACCCAAGCCTGCACCAAAAGACACTGTAGCCTTAGATACCACTGCCAACACTGCCTCCCGTCCTGCCCCTGCTGTCCCAAAGCAAAACGATCTCAGCACTGCCCCAGATTTGACTGAGAGTAGCTTTACACCCTTTTATAACAAAAAGCCATATGACCAAATGGCTGAATATAATAACATCAGTATAACCAAAAACCCTCAAGGCAACCCCAACCTCAATAGTAAAGACACTGCCCCTCTGGCTGAGGATGCTCATCCGACTCACAACACCTCGAATGACCTTTTTGCAACGCGCCAAGACACGTACGATTTGCTCGCTCCTGAATCCCAGCGCCTCACTGGCTTGGAAAGTCCTGACATAGAGCTAGAACTGGGGGACAGGACAGAGAGGCCCTCGTCGCCCACCGCTGACCTGATTAGCCTAGAGAGCCCGCCCTCTGATCCTGCTATACCCAATGGAGACGGAGCAGACCCCTCATCATCAGAGACTGTGGCCAAGACCGCTCCTCCTGTCAGCGATGAGTACGGCTCCCTCTAGAGGTTTATCTGTGTGTGTGCGTTTGTGTGCGAGTGTATGCCCATTCATTCACCACCGCATCCTGCCATTGACCACACACGATTAGACTCCTGGTTAATTTGGCAATGACAGTATTATTAGTATTAGATTAATGTTGTGCTGTGAATGAACAATTGTGTTTTGGTTTTTCTGTGTTATGCTTGTGTGTGTCATTGTCCATTTGGAGGTGGTTTATCACATGCTTCAGAACAAGCTTTCCCTTTTAAATTTAGGAGTAGGTTAGCTAAAAATAGATAATAAAAGTAAAAAATCAAGGTTATTATTATAAACAAACACCAAATACAAAATGTCTTTCTTTCTAAATATTCTAAATATAAGCCATGTTTTGTTTCTGCATTTTTTATCACTGCTACATTTTCTTATTTTTGTTAAGGTTTACTTTTGCTGTATGATCACACAATGATACAGTCATTTAAAACAATTTACATTTTCAAAATATATTTATGACGTTGCTTCCACTTATAGAGTAAACATATAGTGTAAACATTATTGTGCAAAACATTATTTTTGTAAAAAAATATTTATTCATTTACAGAACATAAAACACACAGTTAAAGGGACAGTATTTATTTTATTACCACTCTAAATTAAATCTACATCATGTATGTGTCCTCAGATAATAGGTCAAATCTTATTTTACTGAAAATAAAGACAATTTACATGTTTATGATTTTCAAGCAGATTATCCCCATCAGAGAGCAGGCTGAATCTCTCGTTTGGGCTAGATACATTTTAGCTGGTTTTGACTCTGTTTTCTATATTTAAAAGTATTGTTTATAAAGTATATACTTAATCAACAATACTTATATTTATATATAATTTATATATAATATATGCTTGTAAATAATTTTATATATATATATATATATATATATATAAAATTATTTACAAGCATTGTTTATAAAGTATATACTAGTCATAATAAGTCGTCATAATACACAGCCAGTGGATCAGTAGTATGTGCAGGATATTATTGGAAAAGTTGGATTGTATTTGAAATAACTTTTTTAGACCACGAGCATATTAAATACTGTCCCTTTAAACATTACAAAATGAAAAGTATTTTGACATATTACTAAATGTGTATCTTGACCAGTATGTTTAATCATACTTATACTATTACCATCGATCAATTTTTAGCGTCATAAAAAAATCCCCTTTTTTCTCCAATGAGGCTCTCATTCTGATTTTCCTTACTGTCAAGGTGGTGAAGAAATATGTAATAAGATGTCTTCTAAGTATAAAAGACATCTTTTTACATGTTGGGTGAAAATGTCATATGAATACATGGCTAAAGTATCCAGTGGTAGTAGTGTGAAACTGTACATGTGTCCTCATAATGATTACATGTGCTTCCCTTTCACCCGTGCAGGCATTTTTTCTCAGATGAAGCCGACAAACTGGAGGAGGCTCAGTTGACCAACGCCCTGGCAGTGATCACAGGACACAACAGTATCATACAAACTGAGAGCAAAGCATGATGGGATATAACCACTTATAAACACGAACATTTCAAAACGGTGGAGTTTTGATTTCCAGTGCCCTTAACTTCATTTTACAGAATCACAATACTTTTAGTGCACCATCGAGTGCTCTTTATCGGTCACAACAGATGTTTTCTACACCCTGGAAGTTCAGATCTCAAGAAATGTATTTTATTTTTATATTATTTTCTTTACACGCACAGGATAAATATCTAGGATAAATATCTATCCTGATATCTTATAATATCTGCCTGGCAAATAATAAATACACTAATAACTGTTCTTTTTTATGTGGTTTGAAATGTTGTTGTGCGCAACCATTGAATTATAAAATAAATATGTAAAAAGAACTATACTATAATATATATATATATATATATATATATAAATAGAAATTATTTTTCTTATGTTCATGTTTTCTTGTCCAGATGTACATTGTTGCATTTTTGTTTAGATTTGTGGTTGGTGTTATTGGAGCTTGTTCTGCATGTCTGACCTGTGAGGGTCCATTTGGTTTACTGTGGGAATGTTGTAGGTTTGACCAACAAAAGAAGTAAACATATTCATGAGGTGCAAATTTAGGCCTATTTCTACATCGTATATTAAGAATTAGAATGTACAACATCATTCATTAAGAACAGACTTCAGTGTTTCAGACACCAAAGTAAAGTTGTGTAAATACATAAAGAACATGTAAATATTGATACAAATGAATACAACATTGAACGACCCTAACAAACAGTTGAGCTAATTGTGAAATGAACATCTCCCTTATTTGGTCAATCCTTGTGACAGAAGTTCTATCACTATTCTGTCACTTGAGTAAATCAAAAGTTGGGCCTTTATTTTTGGTTGAAAACTGTATTTTTTTTCCATTCCTGCCTGCAAACTTGTGCACAGCGCCTGTGTGTCAATAAACTGTCTAGTCCTCCGTTTTTATAATATTCTGCATAGCGTTGTTGTGACAGATTTAGTCTATTCTGAATGAATAGAGCTAAAGTGTAATAAATTTACTAACATGGACAATAAGTGTGGTGTATATGTCTGTCACAACACTACAATTTGCAGCTGTAGTGGAAGAAGGTGTTCTGTGGCATGATTTCAATCTTTTATAAAAACAGTGCTTAAAATATTTGCCCATATTTGGGCAGACTCATTCCATAGAGAAATATTGTCTCAAAAATCGGTTTAAAACCTCAAATGTTTAATTGTTTTTTTGTTTTTCTTTAGTTTAAAATCCCAAATGTATTCTGTGTCATGTCAGTAGAACGTCACCTCTAACATAAAATGTCTTTTCACTGCCTCCTACAAACACCTTTGGTTTGGGCCTTGTGGCTGAGCGAACAAATGTTTATATTTCCTACAACACTTTCCTCCTTGTTTCATCTTCAACGTTTTTTGATTTTATTTGTTCTCTTTTCTGTACAGTCTGAGTGCAAACCATCTTCTAAATAAAACATTAATAACTGACAGCGTCTGGCGCATTTGTTCTTTTTCCTCCAGACGTGGATATAAAATAAATGATGCCGTGTTTGATCCAGCAGATGGCAGCCGCCGCCCTCAGAATGGCGCGTCTTGTTTTCGCCATGTCATGGACGCGCTGGACTATTATCAGAAAGGTTACGCTCCAATCAGGTTATTTTAGGCGCGACATTCTTCCGGACACTTGTTCCGATCGCACCGCGGGCAAACAAGTGCTTATATAATACATGTTTTGGTGTGAGCGGAGTTAACTCTTCCCGGCTTGGATGTCACAATATTGAGTAAGGAGAGAGTTGGTATTTTGAGCAGAGACAGATGCCTTCAGCTAATGTGACATGACGCCTCCGTGTGTCCGTGACGGAGGAGCGCGCTGACCTGACGCGTCCTGCTTCACTTTCACACAGCTGTCTTTACCTCACTTCACTTTCACTGGATCTAAACACCAGTGTGCTCCGCCAGCTCGGTGTGGCCTTTTGGATGGCGAGTGTAACCTCTGCACATGTGCGTGATGCAGAGGAGCAGAGGCCATCACTCACCGCGGACAGAGGTGATGTGCAGCCGGCCAAGACAGTGCCAAAGCCCCGTCACTCCGCGCGTCTTGACGGAAGAGCGCTTTCACTATAAGAGCTGTGACCTGTGTGTCTTGTTACGCACTGACCCCTAGTCCAGGCTAAAAGAGCGTTTTGCGTTTTTGTCCCCTCCATACATCTTCTGTAAGGTGTTCTGGAACAACATGGAGCTCACTAATAAAACTCATAAGAAATGTTTGTTGGGAAGGTTTCATTTCCATCCATTCAAGATGTGTGTCATTGGGGTTAGACAACTATACACCCAACAGGCTTAATGTTTCACTATCTATATCATCAAATACACTTTGCAATAAATATACTTGCAGTGTGTTAGGTTGCATTGTGATGGGAGTTTTTTGGGCACTTATGAATAATCGTAAAAACAGTGAAAAAAATCCGCACAGCTATGTAGCTCCCAATCAGTGTATTTTATTTACACACCAAAAAACGTATGAATAATCAACAACAATTTTAAAGAAACTTGTAATTGAGCACGTTTTACTTTCCATGGGTACTCCCAGTGTTTAAAGTTAAATGGGAGAAAAGAGAAAAAATTGCAGAGTTGTCTGGTCCTTTTGGCTCTCATCTTGAACTGATGATAAAGTCTATTTGCCCAACGAGTAATTATTTAGACTTTTTTTAGTAGGTTGCTTTGGACAATTCCTATAGAAATAAACTATATTGAAAAAAATTCTCTTACCAGTCACTCATCAGCCCCCAAAGACCCCACATGATAAATAAATACTTTTACATAAGAAATATAAATATAGATAAGTCTGTTTTCTGAAAAAAGGGAAAAGTGACTGAATTTATTTCATACTTCAACATTCTTGATCAGTCTGTCTCAGGGCAGCTGTGGCCATAGTAATTGTGTGTGTTTTTGATATCTTTTTTTATATGGACCACTTTGTGTACAATTTCCAGATTCAGATTCAGATTCATTTTTATTAGCCATGTGCAGTATAAAAACTACATTGGAATACATTTGCAAAAAAGGTACTCCAAACCATTTATTCTGTTTTCCTCTAAATGCTCGCCCCCAGAGCTGAAAACTGGCTCAGACATGAACAGGAACCAGCTTTGTGGAAATACTAAACATAAACATAAAAACAAAAAAACATTCATTTTTTAGACTTGGTTAAAAGTTGGGGTAAGATAAAACAGGTTTTTAAACTTCCTTCTACTCCTTATGTTTTTGTAATTGTATCACTTTTGCAATGAAGTGACGCTGTGTGAAATGTGTGATGCTCAAAAGATGCAAAAACATATAACAAATATTAATTAAGTATGTTATTGAGTATAGGCAAAAATAAAGTTTGCAACTGAAATAGATTAAACCATTATTTGAGGCCTACACAGCCTGGTTCCAGTGAAAAACAGACCAACCCGGTCCAGAACCAGCCTCGTGGGGAAACAGGAATAAATGCAGATGGAGTAGAACATAGTCCGTGAATGTTGTTATAATATGCTATAAATATTTAAATTCTAAACACATTTTATTGTTTGTTTGTTTGAACAGTATTAAATTCGACTTAAACAGAGTGCAAAAAGCTTCCGTGCACCCCCACCCCCACCCCCAAACTCAAAACAATCCAACTTTTCATATCAGGATAAAAAATAGCAATAGCAAAACAATAGCACAGCAGTCTTGTTTGAGTCAGATCTCCACAAAAGCAAGTAACAAAATGTGACCTAAATATTTTCATCAGGGGTCTCCAACCTGTGGCTCGAAAGGCTGCCAGTAGCTCGCCACCGCCTTTCAGGTATAGCTCCCCAAACGATTCAAGAATTTAACACATGATTCTGATTCACTTTTGAGTTATTATATTTATGTTTTAACTGAATATTTTCATGAATGCATGGATACTGTTTTCTTATTGTACGCATGTATGTGTGTTCTCTATGATGTTCTGTAGTTATTATAAATACTACCATTGTATAACGGCTGAAAAAAGGAGTAGCTCTCGGCCATATCTGTTTTATAAAAGTAGCTCTCCAATCGAAAAGGTTGGAGACCCCTGTTTAAGTTAGGGATGCCAACAGTACTGATGATCGCAAACTTACTACAAAGAAAACAAATAACACAATAACACAAAAATACATATTATATTTTGCACTTCAGTAAATCGCAGAAAGTATGCAAATAAATACAGTACATAAATAATAGTATTAATAGTATTATTTAGCACAAACATTCTTGATATACACGTATTTTTTCTTATTTCAAAACGTAGAAGATTGTAAAACATGTCACCAAAGATCTAATGGCACGGCAAGTTTATATGTATATCACAATTCATACACAAGTGCTGAACAAAACCAGACGGAGACAGTCAGACACAGCATTCAATCTTAAATGATCACAGAACGTTAAAAAGAGCAAAGATAAAATCCCTCAGTCGTTACTACAACAACTACTACTACTACTACTACAACTACTACTACTACTACTATCATTAGTCACAGTACCAGCTACTACAACTATACTCTTGAAGTTCTCCTACGGGGATCGATAAATATTTATCTATCTAGTAGTACTACCACTACAACTATACGATTATTACTACTACTATTACTACAACTAATACTACTACTTCTATTATTTCTACTTCTACTATTACTACTTACTACTACTACTACTACAACTACTTCACTTCTGCTATTATTACTACTGCTACAACTGCTAAAACAACAACAACTACTACTACCACTACCCCTACTTCGACTACTATACTAATGCTACTACTACTACTACTACTACTACTGCTACTACTACTTCTACTACTACTACTGCTACTACTACTACTACAACTATTACTACTGGCACTACTACTACAACTACTATTACAACTATTACTATTATTACTGCTACCACCACTACTATTATTACCACTACTTATACTACTACTACTACTACAACTACTACTAATACTACAACAACAACTTTTACTATTACTACTACTACCACCACTACTACCACTACTTCTATTATTACCACTACTTATACTACTACTACTACTACTACTACTACTACTACTACTACAACAATTACTACTGTTACTACTACTACAACTATTACTACTACAACTACCACTGCTACAACTGCTACCACTACTTCTATAATTACCACTACTACTACTACCACTACTGTCTGCGTGAGGAGGACAGAGGGTGTCTTATTGTGACGCGCCCGGGCGGATGTGGCGCCTGCTCCGCTCGGCGCTTGACAGTGGCGGCTGGCTCATGATTTGCTTACTTGGAGCAGGAGTGAGTTTGGAGCGCGTACTGTGAAATGTGTAAGCATGATGTTGCCTGGATAATCAGCGGAGGACGAGAAGAGTGGAGGTAGGAACAACTGTCACCGCAGCGCACTTTTATTCACACCAGGATCTTAGGACACCGCTCATGTAGGGAACTAAAATTTTAACTCGGGTCATTCCGGTGCGTGAACTAGAATGACTTTTCAGTGCGTGTCTGTTGATTTACAAATGAATTCGCCTAGAGTTTTGAGCAGATTGGAGGGTTGGAAACATATTAACGGAACATGTAATTGTCAGGAGTCATTTGAAACTAATTGCCCAAAATTAGAGAGGAATGCACGTATTTTTTTGGGAAATGTCTCTTTGCAGACAACAGGCGGTTTGTCATTGCCCGAGCAGACAAGGGGCTGCCTGCGCGTGTCGTGAAGGTTAATTTGAAGTGTTTGGATTTTCGTGGCTTTTATTTCATCTTATTTCATCTTATTCCACCTGATGCGCACAGATGGGAGACTGGAGTTCAGCCGCAGTCGGCTGCCACGAGACTAATAGACATATATAAAGCCGTTTTGTACACTCTACAGCGTTTATAATTACACATAAATCCCCCTGACAGACTCGTCTCCGCGACACTACCCCCATCCATTACCACACGCTCATCAATTAAATACTTTGATAACTTATTTAGGGATTTTTAGCAGAGCGATTTAATTGTCTTTAACGCGTCTAATCACGAAGACGCACAGCCTAAATGAACTAATGAGCCTCGGGGGCGCTGGTAATAGCGGGCCTACCTGTTGAGTGCAGACGTGTGTGAGGCGCTTGATAAATGGAAGCGTCACCTCTCAGTATGCAGACGTTATTACAGCGACGTGACCGCGCGCAACGAAATCACCTCCAGTGGAAACTGTTGCTCTGCGCGCATCGACCAGCCCTGTCTGTCCGCTCTTTAGTTCACACACACAGGCCGACACATAAAAGTCATGGAGTAAAACTTAGTTAACTGCTATTTTAGTGGGAACTTACAAATGCATATTTTTTTTTCTTTTGATGTGCTGAGCTGTGTGTAATTAAATGTGTTTGTGTCACAATGTAACTGAGACAGGTGCTAATGATCCAGTGATCCTGCACAAGCCACAGACCACAGACAGCTGAGGCCAACAGAACCAGGAGGACAGCACCTGATGCGTGGCTCAAGCCAGGGCTCTGACAAACATGGGTGTTCTCCAGCTCCATAATCCCTCTCACTCCTGCACTTTGCTGCACCGGGCCAACCAGATGCGTCTCACAGGTACCCTGTGTGATGTCATCATCACAGTGGATGGTCAGGAGTTCCCAGCGCACCGCACGGTCCTGGCCTGCACCAGCAAGATGTTTGAGATCCTGTTCCATCGCAGCAGCCTGCGGTACGCTCTGGACTTCCTGTCCCCCAAGACCTTCCAGCAGATCCTGGAGTATGCATACACAGCCTCTCTGCAGGCCACCGCCGAAGACCTGGATGACCTTCTGTACGCGGCAGAGATACTGGAGATAGAGTATCTAGAAGAGCAGTGCCTCAAGGTGCTTGAAACCATCCAGCACGAGGAGAGCCATGATGTTGCACTGAAAAATCACAGTCCAACAGACCATAGTGAGCCACGTGCCCGCCACTGGCGACAAATGCTAATATCAAAAAAGAATTCCATACAAGATGGGCCTGCGCGCACCAACTCCTCTGTCTTGCACCAGCTGGCACTATACCACATGAGCGACAGAAGCCCCACTAACATGGAGCAGAATAACACACCACTCAGCCCCAAACTGCTTCAAGAGAGAGCTCTCAAGAGTAGCCACAACTCCCCCTCAGAGCTGTCCCAGGTCACCTCTCTGGACCCCGACAGCATCAAGTGTGAGAGCATGCAGGTGGACGAGTCTGAGGGCCACGGCCGGCCCTCCAGCCCAGACCAGGGCAGCTGTGTGTCTGACCAGCCTCAGGAGGATGGGCCCGGGACGCCTCTGAGGGGCAGCGTCATCACCAGTGCCCGAGAGCTGCACTCCAGCCCTGAGCATGGAGGGGCAGTGGGCAACGCTCTGGACTCTTTCCCTGGGATCGGAGACAAACTTACGAGCTCTATTTATTCCATGAGTGCCAACCACACAGGGGACGGGATGATGCCAATGTCATTAGCCCCACCTTTGGGTGTCTCACTGGACCCAAGGGCCTACGGTGGCCTGTTGCACCAAGGTCTGCTCCACCGAGAACTCCTGAATCGACTGGGCCAGTTTGCAGCAGGCATGAGGCAGGAGGGGCAGAGCCAAGGCCAGTGCTGCGGAGAGTGTGGACTTCAGCTGCACAGTCGTCAGGCCATGGAGCAGCACAGGTAACTCACTCTGACCCTGAGGAGGGGCTGTCGTCCATCACCAAACTAATGTGACACACTCATTCATGCACACACTAGTGAGTTTGACTTTAACTTTAACTCACATTTTATATCCGGGAACATTTAAAACACAACATTTATTAAAACATTAACAATGTGCATGTTATGCCCAAACAACACAGTGTGTTCTATCACTTTTTTATTTATCTTTATTTATCCAGGCTTATTATTTGTAGATGTAATTATACCCAAATATGATATTTGCATGTAATAAGATAATAAAAGGGTCATTATTAAATACAAATAATCTCTGGAAAACCTGCAAACATATTTATACTGACAATACACCTAAAGAATTGTGTCTTTGTGAGAGATTTGACATAAATAACATTAGTGTCACGTAATGCTGTTATGGGGCGTACTTTTAAATTGGGTTTGATTATTTGTGCTGAAGCGTGCCTCACACAACAGGCTTTCTCCCAGACTATTTGATATGCATTCCTTTGCATCAGCCGAGAGAAGGCGCTCAGCAGGGACCGGCTGGACGCTCCAGCTTGATGATGGATAACTTCTGCCTCCAAACCCGCTGTGTTGTTTTGTTTATTTCTCTTTTATTTATGGCCCTGACAGATGAGATTTTGTCATTGTACACAAAAAACTTAGCCAAGCACACAGACTAGCCTCAATGACAGCTCTAATTATCTTGATTTTAGATGGTAATAATTGCAATGGTTTGGCAGCGTTTTACTCATCGCTAATCATTACAAACAAAACAGCCTTTGAGTGGTGGGTCTGGATGTGAAGCAGAGCCATCATTAGTGCCGTGCTGCAGCCTGTAGTGCCCCCTGTAGGGTCTGAGTGACACGAGCCCTCTCTGGAGCTGTGGCTCAAGTGCTCAGCCTCCCAACGTCCTGTGAGGTATTTACAGCGGCGTGTGCCTCTTGCTCAGTCACACGCGCCCCATGTCCTCAGGTCCAAAAGGAGGCTCTGCTCGGGGATGTCAGGGAGCCGGTGCGTGGAACCAGGTCACTGAGCATTCACCTGGTCTGCGTGCTGACATTTGAGAGTAGTTTGAGGACACGCCATTACTCTTGGAATAGGAATGCGGCGGCCAAGGAGGAGCAAATTAAAGCTGGGGTGCCTGACTTTGTGTCTCATACACATAATTTATTAAGTGTCTTGTAAAAGGTGGCAGTTCGTGAACCAATCAGATCACTATTATATGCTTTGGGGTTTTTTTTGTCTGAAAAAAGCTGAGCTAAACTGTGTCAAACAGATATGCATGTGAAAAAAACTGGAAATAGTAGTTTTGAGAGCAAAAAAACGAGTTACATTGGTTGTATAAGTACACATTTTTGCATGAAAGTAAGGTACCTCAGCTTTAAAAAGACTGATACAAATTCAAAGCCAAATATCACAAGAACTAATATCAGACAATGTGTGATCCCTATTAACTGATTTATGTTAACCAGAAATTAAGCAAAGGGTTGTTTTCCCACTGATGTTGTGCTAATGTAGTGTCATGTGTGCTATAAAAGCCCCATATACTCAGTTATTTTGAACACGTCTGTTTTTAGGTCATTTGTCTCTTAGTGGGGTGATCTAAGGATAACAGTGCAGATGCCATGCGTGCTTGGATGTGTGTGATATGATATGATAGGTTTTGCCGGCAGAGCTCCAGCGAATCATCTTCTTTTCACTGCAGTTACAAGGGAAGCGTATATGCGTGTTTAGCTCAGATGTAATTTTGCATGCATTGTGTGTGATGTGTGTGTGCTGTCTTACAACGCTGGCGGGTGGAGGCACGCGTTTGTCGGCACTCTGAAATTAGCCAGATATCCTATTGTCTGTGTTCTTTTATCATTCATGCCTTGTGATTCACAACTCCAAAGGCCTCTTATACTAATGATGCAGCATTCAGTGAGGGATTCTAGCCTGCATTAAAACATGCACCTCTTGTTACGAGGACAAAGATGCCTCAGGATTCTAACCTGACAGATGAAGAGCACGCAGACTTTTTATCATTCTGGGTGTGTTTCTGATAACACTTTCACGTTGGTGTTGTGTCTGTCCACAGGAGGCTGCACTCTGAGGAGAAGGGCCACGGCTGCGAGTTCTGTGGTAAACACTTTCAGGACAGCATGCGGCTCAGGATGCACATGCTGTCTCATACAGGTACACACTTCTCACACAATCCCCCGCTTATTAAGTCTCAATAGTGCTGCCTTTCACATGCACCTGTTCCATACCAGTGGCCCCTCCCCTCCCGCTCCCAGTTAGTGCTGCTCCGAATACTTGGATCATGCTTTCTGTTCATGCTTAGGCCTGTGCACCTCCCTCCTGCCTTTCGTTGCAGCCTCTTGCTTGAATCATTCCAGTTTTTTTGTTTTTTTGGAGACTTTGGCGGTGGGCCAGCCCGGCCCCTTCTGAGTGATGACATCATGAGCTGCCGGCAGGCCTGGGTGTTCTGCCAGTGTTCCGAAGCGTGTGTGATGGCTCGCTCGCAGATGTGTGTCCAGGAACACACTGTACCCAAATGCAGACTTAATCAGACCTGACTGCTCTCCCAGCTACTTTATCCAAAATAAAGAAAGGAGAGGAGCAAAGGGGGTGAGGGGGGCCTAAAAATGAAACTATAACAGAAGATGAATCCACAGTAGCAATATGTACAGACAAGGCCAGGTCCCTGTCCTGTCTGCTTCGGTGACAGTGTTTGGAAATGACATGTCTGCGGACAGATAAAAGAGAGCCTGTTTCTTTAAACTCAGCTTAAAGCGCTTCACCTGAGTCGGCCCTACTTCAGTATCCTCCGTAACCCTAACCACACTTCTAGCCTTTCCTCTCACACCTCAACATCACGCTCAATGCTTCAATCGCCTCTGACATGTAACAGCAGCATCTTTAACCTTCTTTGATTTTTTGCATAAAGTCACAATCCTGATATGTCACCCCTTAATACTACAAAGAAAGATGTGTATCTCATTTCTTTGTCACTGTGTATTTTGGTATAGCAGCCTTAGATCCCGCTGGTTGCTAAGGAGCGAGTGCTCCACCGCTCTAATGGGCTGATTTGGTATTCAGCTCGATGCTGGCTCTTATTTTGGTATGCCAGACAAAGTGTTTTGATGGAGGACGATTGCAGCCGCGTCTGGAGACAGTTTGATGGTTTATGGATGAGAGCACACTCCGTGCCTTTGACTGCACAAGACAATGCACTATGTTCTCTTCTTTCCTTATCACAGAATCACACACAGCACAACATACCACACTGGACAGCGCCACACAACATCAGCATCTACACACTTGTATTTTTATTAATATATCAAACCATTTGCCACCAAGTTTTATATTTGACTGTGTAACAAAACACAGGCCTCCAAACAGTAACTGTTTGTTTTCAGAAATGGTTGTTTTTAAAAATGAACAGATTGGGGCTTTTTATTATTTGTGCAGCACAGGGAACAGTGGCACACTGTCTGTGTACAGCGCTAGAGTTGAAAGAGGACCACATTTAGGCTGTAGTGCTCAGAGTTCCCAAAGCTTGTGGGTGTTTTAATGAGTCATTTTAACTTCATTTAAAGCCAGCTGAGCAGAAAATAGATCAGTGAATGAGCCCTGGGCCAGTATGGATCTGCAACCGATTTACATCTCTGTGAGAGCCAGCCCACATCCCACAGCTGTGTGTGTGTTCAGGTGTGAGGAGCACACTGTCTTCATCAGAATAGACAAGGGCATTCCAGAGGTGAGCCACGAGGTGCCGGTCCGCTGGCTGCAGTGGGATTTGAGCTGTTGACTCTCAGTATCTGTGATAAAGAGTATGCTGCAGGCGAAGTCTGCAGACAGAACCACAGACAGAACAGGAGGTTCTTCCCTGGCCTTGGAGCAACCGCTCTCAGCCCTCACTGGCCTGACGGCTGCAGTGGGCTTGATAACGGGCCTCTGTAAATAACTGTTCAATGTTCTTTTTCTCAAAGGATCAGGGCTGGTGTCATTTGTCTGCTGCTTTTGTTTGCTCAGGTTTCATGTTTATGGCACTCCAGTGATGACTGCACAGTTACTTCCTTGTATTAAAGCTTGAAAGTTTGCAAACCACTTTTGTTCATGTCTAAAAGAGGATTTGTTTATTCTGACTTTAATACTAAATGACTCCAATATCTGTGCTGTCTTACACCTTTCTCACTTCCCCACAGCTCCTGCTGAAGCGCTAGTTTGTGATCAGTGTGCGGCCACATTCTCCTCTGAAGATGCCCTGGAAGCCCACAGACAAACCCACACAGGTATTTCATTATCTGTGCCTAACCTGGACAGAGCCATGTCATGTAAAGAGCAGTTGCTCTGAATGTGATTATGGCTCTGAACGTGTTTGTCATGCTGGCGGGGTTAAACTGTTCCTGTTATGATGCTCCATAATTTATCAACACAGAGGTGGGAGGCCCTCTCACATGTCACCCACTAATATCTCTCGGCATCCAGAGCCACTGAATGCCACTTTGCTACAACACCAACGTCACAGTTTCAAAGGAACATACAGTACACCCCTACAAAGTCCTATTAACAAACATCTTTTAAATGTCATTTTTTAAACAAGATAACAGTGTTAATCTTCTCTTATTAATCATCAACCACAAACACAGTTACAAATAGCAGCCCAGACAGCATCGCTAATGGACCTCTCCTGGGTTTAAAAACACATTTAACTTTGTCTGTAATAATAGGATACAGTTTTCAAGCTGGCAGGACCTACACCTTTTTTGCTACTGTCAGAGAAAGGCGATCACCCTCTCAGGCGCATTGGCATGTAACTGTAACTCTGGGTGGCACACACAGAATGAATAGTTAATGCATGTGGACATGGAGGGGTGTTAACGATGCCCAGAAGTTTCTACCCTCATCTCCCGAGGTTGTAAACATCCCCAGCTCAGTTTCAGCTTGGCATTGGATCCATAGCTGTGGATCCAGCCAATATCCCCCTGTTGTGGTGTCCTCAGTCTATAAGTCTGTGTCCACGTTCTATACATTTTATTGTCTGTGCGCATCACACTAATGTGAAACTGAGCTATGTAAAAGAATGGGGTTGTGTGGTGCAAGTCAAAGAAGCTTCCTCCAAGAAAATGAACACTTGTCAGACCCACGGGTTACATACTTCCTCTCCAGATCCTTTGGCAGAAACGTAATACCATAAGGGAGACTCGGTGTGGAGCCATTGGGTAACACTGGCTGTGGGACTGGTTTACAGTGAAAGTCTCTAATCATTTTGATATGTCAGAAGTGAATGGCCTTTGGTTGCTTCAGATAGATCAAAGGGAGGGGTCTAGCGGGGGCAGGGACTGTGAAGACTTCCTGAGGGCAGCAGATTGGCTTATGGTGTTGGATGCCAGGGACTGAGAGAAAAACATCATGTGCTCCTGTTTACTTCTCACCACAGCCCTGTCATAGTCTCCTCTGACCTACTTGTCAGTGCCCAAAATAAAAGAATGGATCTGTCTCCAAACTGCTCTCACAACAAAGGAGTTTGTTTCATTGGGGAAGTCAAGGCTTTGGGGCACTTTGCTTTCAATTTGCGAGAACTCATGGCACAAGCTTATCTACTGCAACCTCTGAAATTGACTATATGCTTTAGCTAACAATTCTGCCACCTTTCCTCTGAGGCAAAGGCCAAAAGAGTGGTGCTTTGTGTACTCACTGCAGCTGCACTGTTTCCACACATTACTGGTTGCATTGCCGAGTGAATAATCTTACCTTCTGTTTGTTTCCAGTTAAACGGTCTTGAGGTCCGTGGAAAAACAGCCCATCTTTTAAAATGGAGCTTTACTGATTAACGTTTTTATGTATTGATTAATTTGATAGGCACAAGTGTACGCAATCAACATGTGAAACACTTCAACATTTATAACAATGTTTAAAAAATAAAGTGCCACTTGCAAATTATAATCATTTTACCAAACCTTGTTAATAGTTTCTCATCAGTTTTTTAGCGCCAAGTTGGAAAACCTGAAGATTCCTAAGACTGAAGCTGCTGAAACGTTGTCGTATTGTGTGACCTCAATGAACTGGTCCATGGAATGGTGGTTAAACACTAGCAACGTATCTCTTGTTGTATTAATTATTGAGCCGGTTGTTCCTCACTCGAGTAGATTAGCAGTGCACTGGTGAAGGCCTGGGGTTATTTAAGGTACTGTAGAGCTTCTGTGTCGTGTCTATGAGAAACAGCTTGAATACAGTATCGTGAAAGCACAGGGTCATGCCAGGTCAGGTTTACAAAGATGCTGCTTCAGTGACTGTGATGGTGTATGATGATAACATTGCAGCAATCGCATTGTATTTATAGTTTTTTCACATAGTTCTCATGGTCTTTTGGATAAGCGATAATGTAATGCTTTGATTACTTAGGGTTAGAATTTGGATTCATTAAAACTTTTTATTGCATTTATTTCCCTCCATTGAAGTTTTAATAACAAGCTCAAAACTGGTATTTACTTTGGAACGCTTACTTCAAAAATGTAGATTAACACACTAGAATTATAGAGGTTGTCAGTGGTCTTGTTCAATTTGCCGTGAGTTTACTTTCAGATTCTCAGGGTGGGAAAACTTTTGTGTGATGCTTGAAAAGAAACAGGCTGTGCTTATTTGTGAATGAAGGGATTAGCTTGAACACTTCACCCCAACAAGGATCATGATCCTATCTGGTTGCCTAGACACATGGTTTTGTTTCTTAGGCAGCGTGAGAGCCTGGCGGGCTCCCACCTCAGTTGGATTGAGTAAGTGGCAGATGTATGAAAGCAGGCCATGTTAAATCACATGAGTATACAGATAGTGTCACTGTCGATGGTATAACAACTTCCAATCACCCTCAATTACCCAACTTAATTTAAATGCCTATTAAGCAAGCAGCCCAATAATGTAAGAAATGTACATTTTTGTTTAGAGTTTGCAAATTCCAACTATTCAGTGTGTTTCCCACAGACACAATGCACAGTCAACTCTCTGGCCATTCAGGAATACCATTGATTACATGGTATTTACCCCATTGAGGGCCAAAGGGCAAGGGTCAGCCAGTGCCTTAAACCTAAATCCCAGCCCATTGTCTAGTTAAGGGTGAGAAAGCAGGGGGCAGTGATGGCCATCTTTAGGGCTTATTCTCTCATAAAGATGCTCCAGCGCACTTATTACTGGAGCTTACTGGAAAGTCGACAACCAGGGATGCTATTTGACTCAAAGGATCGCAAACAGCAAGACAAAATACATGCCACTATAAACATTTCATCGTTGCGCTGGTTTCATGTTTAGAGACTGCTTTATTTATTGTTGTTATTTTTATTTTCACTGAAGGTTGTGCAGCAAGAAAATAAAGCAACTTTTGAGCCTTTGTCACCATGTGTCACCATGAGATCTAGAGTGAGGGTTGGTGACAGAATATTTGTCAGTGTCTCTGCTCATGCTGGAGAATTCGTGGTGACAGAAAAAACGGGATATAGATCAAGGAGTGTCTGGGAGTCTCGACACTTTACCTACACTCCATTGTAAAGTTAACTTTTACAATAGACAGCTCCATGTTTAAAGCGGTGGAGGGATTGAAAGAAAATCACATGTATTATGCACTCTATAAATAAATAAATGGCTCATAATGTAATCCTCCAAATGAATGAAATAAGTATCTGAAGCAAAGAAGCAATTTAGTCTGTCTTTGGTTTGTCCTCACAGGGCCTGTTGCAGCGGAAGCACTCCCCCTACTGGCCTTCAAATATAATGCAATTTTGTTGGAGCTGCTAAACTTCTCTTCAAAGCCTGTGGAGCAGAACAAAACCTGTAGAGTTAAGATGTATGCTAAATGCGTGCTATTTTTAGACCCATGATGACTCTGCGGTGTGACTTAAGCATGACTAAGGCAAATGCTGTTTCACAAATGAACAGATTTCCTATATGGTCAGCAGCTAGAGGTGGGAGTGGGAGCAGAGGCTGTGAGAAAGGTGGGGGGTGGGCTTTTGTCTTCCACTAAAATATTGTGATCCGTGGGTGAGAGAAAGCCGCGGTCATTAGGCAACAACATAAAGACAGGGATTGTAGAAGCTGCACAAGGAACCTATGACTAATGGGCTCGGTCAATGAGGGCCTGAACCTCATTGTGTGCCCTTTGTGCAAAAGTCCACAGGCTAAAGCCCCTGAACAGGTGCAGTTCAGTCCAGCGGATCGCCTCCCCGCAGGATTGTTAAGATCAGGGAATGTCTTTCATCCTGTCCTTTTTCTGTTAATGATTACTGATGATCAATTGTTTAGTTCTGTACCATGCTTAAATTTGACTAAATTATAGAACAGTTTGGAAAGCACAAAAATGCAGATATGGATTTAAGTCTACTTACTTGCAGACCTTTGTGAAAGTAATGCACACAAAGTAATGTGTTTGATGCAATGCCGTTTTACACAATAGATGATTTGAATTTATGTGATCTTATGTTTCTTTCTTCTTTAAAAAGGCCTGTCTGTTAACTTGACTGAACCTCAAGCAAGTGTCTGACACTCTTCCCTCTTAGTATGAGTGTGCTGTATCCTTTTCCCAGCGTTAATTCCAATTTAATTGCCAGTTGCCTCAAGGCACTTCAATAACAGTAACAAATGATTTGATTTAGTGGACCTCATCAGACTGCATTTTAAATGCGACACAGCAACCCCACTTGAATTCCAATGAAGTGCTGGCACAGTCTTCTGTTTACTAATGATCCTCCGCTGGAGATGTCTGATTGAATCTGAGTCAGGACCAATGGGAGCTGCTAGCATTGTAAATGATCTGCAACCTGAGCAGACAGAGAAATAAGCAGGTCATAATCTGACATTAGAGCTTTAGTCTCACTGACATGAACGCGACTAGTTAACCACTTGTTAAGTCTGACTCCTCTAATATGCATTTATGTGATTGCCAGGATGAATCTGGCTGCTGTCATACACAGCTTGTATTTCAAGCATCGAGAGCATGACAGCCAATGGATCTTCACATAGCCATTCTGACTTGAAGTAGCGTGCCAGCGTCTGCCTATCTGTATTCCTCTCCACACTCAGTGCAACAGGAAAGCAGCCCCAAAGAGATGCCAGGTCACACACAGGATTAAACTGGATTGTGTTTTTTCCTGCAGTCCTGCCTTTAATGGCTTGATATCACTGCTTAACATTCAGCAGAGACACATCATTTAGGGTGGAGTCACTATCTGCTGTTCTTTGAGCACACAGGCAGAGGACTTCATAGGCTGAGGCCGGCTCGTGATGGAGAATGAAGAGAATAATTACACATCTAACACATCAGGAAGGCTCCATTGACTCTGTGATTGACATGCTGTGTATTGTGTGGGAAATTCTTAAAGAAAACAATGTGTTTGATGGTTTAAAATAGCACATATAAAGAGTTGAAAGTGCCTCTGGGCTTTCAGGAGAGTTAGTTTAGGTGAAGGCACTTGCTCTTTGAAAGAAGATTTTCCCTCAGAGGACTCACACAAAGTTGAAGTGACCCAGTTTCCCCACTTAAGGCCCTGTACTGAAATAACTGTGTCTTGTGCGTTCTCCAGGGACTGACATGGCGGTGTTCTGTCTGCTGTGTGCAAAGCGCTTCCAGACACAGAAGGCCCTGCAGCAGCACATGGAGGTCCACACTGGCATGCACAGCTATATCTGTAGCCACTGCGAGCGCCCTTTTCCCAGCCACACCACTCTCAAAAGACACTTGCGTTCGCACACAGGTAAGAGCTCTGTTGTAATAGATTTATAAACACAGACATCACAGACAAAGACATCTTTTTAGACACATAAAAATGTATCCTTAGATTTGTAGCTTTACACGTGAGCTGGTTTGTACTCAACCCTGATTTTGCCTCTATACGATGATGACTCACCTTTCGGATGACAGCACTGTACCGTTATGGCCGGTGCGTATTTTGGGCAATTTCATCCTGTTTATATTTTGGGTTCTTAGACAGCCTTTGGGCTTCTGCAATTCACGGCTGTCAGTTCTACTGTGGTTCACCCAAAATGATAGAGGAAACCCAAATAAATATTGAAGGAAAACCAAATGGAAATGACTTGTCTGTGTGTTCTACCGAGGGTGAGTCTTAGTGCCGCAGGAGACGGAGAGATATTTACTGCCAAGATGTCCCCCTTTCTTCTTTTACCTTAAATAACACTCACAGCTGTCAGGACGACTTGATGTCTAGACAGGAGAAATACATAATTGATGTGAAGAGACAGAAGTGAAGGGAGTTTTGGCCATGGCAGCGTATCTTGTTTGTATGCCTTTCTGCTTGAAAGTAACATTTTGTAAATGTCATCTGCTCCACAGTGGGGTGGGGGATTGGGGAGAATCGGCCTGTAATGAGGAGAGCAATGTATCCTCTGACTTGGCTGTTGCTGTGGACACTGAGATAATGAGGCACATAGGTCATTGGAGATGAGTCAAACTCTCAGCCTAGGAGAGAAATAGATTAACTACAGTATAGAACTGAACACACCATGCCTTGAGGACTTGTGTTTGCTATCAACTAACAGCCAGGAGGAGGGCTCCATGGAGGACTGACAGTGATTAGATGACCAGTACATCTGTGTATGAAGCTGAGTATGATGTGTTTTAGGCGACCACCCGTTTGAGTGCGAGTTCTGTGGGAGCTGCTTCAGAGATGACGGCACACTGAGGGGCCACAAGCGCATCCACACAGGAGAGAAGCCTTACGAGTGCAACGGCTGCGGCAAGAGGTTCAGCCTGAAGCACCAGCTGGAGACGCACTACCGCGTGCACACAGGTTAAAACACACTCCCTGCCTCACAGGAATGAATTAAAACTGGAGTACCTAACTTTAGAACGGAAGAAACAAAACAAAAATTTGTTCAGTGCTCTCAAAATTGTTTTGGTAGTTTTGTGTTGCCTCTAACAACCATAGTATCAAATCAGCTCTCAGTATGTTAGTATGTTTACATACAACTCTTTCTTTTGGGACAAACAAAATATATTTATGAAACCAAAAAAGTTAAGCATTCCATCTTGAGGTGTTTTTGTAATTGTTATTTGTATGCTTTGAACTAGTGGAGTGTGGGTATAATTCAGACGTAAATGAATTGTTTTTGTTTTTTTCAGGGGAGAAGCCATTTGAGTGTAAGTTGTGTCATCAACGCTCAAGAGACTATTCAGCGATGATCAAGCACCTGCGCACTCACAATGGAGCGTCTCCATATCAGTGCACCATCTGCCAGGACTTCTGCCCCAGCCTGGCCGCCATGCAGAAGCACATAAAGGGCCACAACCCCGAAGACGTGCCCCCCGACTGGAGGATAGAGAAGACCTACCTGTACGTCTGCTACGTCTGAGCAGGACTTGGACTGATCACACAGACACGATCACACTCCCTCTTCAGAGAGCTTTCAGAACTGACAGGCAGGGAATATAGTTTACAAGTAAACAACATTGTTCTGAATGACAATGTTTTTTTATGGTAACCGGTAATGTAGGTGGATTTTTATTTTATCTGGCAGCCCCAGGTGTAAAAAAACGTGGGCTAAACAAACAACTACAGGTGGCTACCCAGTTAGTTGAAATGACTGAAGCTATCAAAGCCTAAAGAAAATTCAGTGTTAACATTTAAGAAATGTCTTCAAAATAAGCAAAAAATCTGTGATAATCATGTGATGGATATTGCTGTTCGTTATTGTGTTATAATAGGCCTGCTTCACACACGACTGTACCTACATCCGCACAACAGAAAATAATCACGCTGCCACTGCTTGTGTGTAGCAGAAGCTTTCGTCACTTCCAGGATTGTGTGTCACTGACTCATTTTTTCCATGAAGGCGTCGCAACTTTGGGTTCACATTTTGTCCACAGTTTATTGACTTTTATTTAACCAGGATAGACCCATTGAGATTTCAGGATCCTGGTCCCAGTGGGGAGGAGCCCATTGTACATATTGTTTTAGTGGTAGGGGAAACCGGAGTAAATTAGAACATGCAAACTCCACTCAGAAAGGCCCGTTGCCGGCCGGGTGTTGAACCAAGACCTTCTTGATACGAGGCGAGAGCACTAACCACTCAGTCCACCTTTGTTTTTCTGCTTTTGGTTTTATTTTCAGAGTTGATTGTTTTCTGCATGTCTTACTTGAATGGCTGCCATGTTTTGACCTCATAAGCTTGAAATATTTAACTGCCTTGTCTCTCTTGCAGTGGGTGTTTGTTCAGGCTAGCAGGCTAAATGTAGTTTGTTTTGCTATATGTGTTTCTTACCAAATATTTGCTGGCGTGTATCACAGGCAGCATCTCAAGATGATTTATATTAAGTAGAGCAAGCTCTACCTCTGATTTATTTTAAACCTACTGAAATGTTTGTTTGTCAAAACATAAATTTTCTTACCACCATTCAAAGTTGATGGTCAGCAATGTGTATAATGCCTCATGGCTTTTATGTGTAGTTTTTATTGTTACCTATATAGTACATATAGATGTCTTACAAAATTAAGAATCAGATTTTTTTCTATGAAAAGTCAAGAAAATGTGAAAATGAGTTTTTTCAATATGAAAAAGCTGACATTGTGTCATTATGAGCAGGTAATTGTTAATTGTAGTGTAGCTGTACTGTACCACTCGTCACGTTATTCCCTTTTGTGAGCCGTACCGGCCTTATAGAGTTGAACTTGTCGTATTTTTGTACCACAGTAATTTGCTATTTGTTTACATTTGGTATGAGTTGAGAGACATCTTACTGTGTGTTTTTTAAGTGTTGATACAACCCCTCCCTCGTGCCTCTTTTATAAGTAGAGCCTTGATGTGCTGAGTACATGGGTCTGTGCTATTGGTAGATGTTTCTGAGTGTTCGTTTATTGTTACTTAATTAAAATAGACTGCCATGTAGATCCACTCGTCTGAACATTGCAACTGGAAGCAACAAACTGTGATTGTGGCTGTTCTTCTGATGCAAGATACAAGCAATTTTGATGTTAAAAAATAGTCCACACTTGTCTCAAATATGTAGTTATTTTAAAGTGACAACAGACTGATCTTCAAATGAAACCAGTGAATAAAACAAACCTTGGCGTCTGTGGGCATCCTCATGCCTTTTAAGTAGCCAACAACACTCAGTGCCATGAAAATACACATTCACTGTATCCACATGAACATGCACTAATGGAAATCCAATGGACCAAAAGAAACAGAGCACTTTGTGAGAAAAGGGGATTTCTTTGATCTTTCTATGTTGTGATAATGCAGATGTCCTTTTATTTGGTGTGTTCTAGAAGGATGTGACTAGCATTGTTTAGATTTTGTCAATGTCTGTCTACCTCAGGGCCAGATCAAAGCTCGACCTGGTGTCCAATCAGGGTTGTTCTTCTTGCCATGTGTGCAGTAAACTCTCTCTTCATTACAGCTTTGTAACACAGTGTGTGAAAAGTGTTATCCTCTGTGTGGATTCAGGCACAACTCTGTATGCATCAGTGTTCAGTGGCATGGTTCAAAAAAGAATAAAACTGTTTACCATTTTATGCACTTGGTTTTATGTCTCGTGTGCGTCTGCCTGGCATGGCAACAAAAACATGATCAGGGCAAGTTGAAAAAACTTACAAACAAATTACAAACATAGTATTATGATTTGAGCTGATTTGACTTAAATACAGTATGTATAGGTTTAAAACATGTACATTCTTCAATTTTGGACAAATATAGGTCTTATTTTTTTACAGTGAGAACATTTGTAAAAAGCAAGTCCTCCTCCAGGACAGTTGGAAAATGCCATTTTAATCCAAATGATCAGTTTATGGAAAAATAGAAACTATAAAAGGGGTTAAGTTGTTTACCTTACCAATAATAAAGGGAATTATGTTGATTTAAATAATTCAAAATATAAAATGATATTGGCAGATAAATAATCCAGTGGTTCTTAATCCGGGGTCGCCATGAGGGAGCCGGTATTTAGCGTTTTTTTAAATTGCGCATTGGCCTTTTTCTCTTCCCATCCGGCCATACGATACCTAATTTAACGGGAACACGCACATTATATACTGATTATTTTACTGTAAACAATGAACCCAAAGCCAAATGAGTAAAAAAAATATCGCAAAAATAATATATGGTATTTCTGTAAATCAGTGCCCAGCCACCTTTACCTTATCCAGTTACCTTTTCATTATTACAAAAAAGACTATACTAATCATCAATGATCAAGTTACAGTACTTGCTGGACTATAGGCCGCAACTTTTTTAAAGATCTTTGAACTTTGCAGCCAATATATCACTATGTATTTTTATTTTGCTATAGGGCGCCCTCTGAGGTGCAGAAAGGAGTTTGGGAAGTTGATAGAGCCAAACAGCGGATAGAGCTGCTCCAGAGCGTGCTTCAGTGTGTTTATATGAACAGCAGAGCGGGACAACACAAGGTTCAGGAAAATATACAGACTTTTTTTTATGTGATTAGTGCTATAATCAGCTGTTTAAGTCGCTCATCAGCCAGTCAAACTGTATTTAATCAGTCACAGAAAACACATTTTGGTCACTATTTAGTCTGAGCAAAAGGTTGAGAACCACTGGCCTAATCTACTAAAATAATTTTCCTAGAATAAGGGTTACTTTTTTTTTTGCAGTGTAACAGATTCTTTCCAAAACCTTTCCATCATCTTGAGTTGTTTACTAAGTTCAGGCGTCCTGTGGGGGTTTTATAAACAGCTGGAGTGAGTCCCAGCTCTGATGACCTTTGAGACAGAGAGCCACAGCTGGAGTCTGCAACAAGTGCAAAAGTGAAGACAAGATGAGTGGCAGCGGCTCCACTCTCAAGAACTCTGAAGACTGCTCATCATCCCCACATTACAAGTGAACAGCGACTAGTGTCCAATATTTTCCAAAGGGATGTGAGTCAATATTACTTATGGCCTTTATTTGTGAACATACATTGTTTTTGGCTATAAAGTATCCCTTGGGAGCACTGCAAATGTTTTATTACCCAATCTATTTCCCAGACGCACAACTGCAACCTCCACCGTGGACTGTTTTCTTATGAATAATAGAAGCACTCAAACGGTTCTTCAAGACACAAAACAATTACAACACAAAAAAAGCTTTACAACAGTCCCGCATGTTCCCCAATGAAATTACAATATGTTTAATGTTCACTCCATTAACACAGATGAATGTAAACATGAAAAATAACCAATGGTAAACTTTGGTCAACAATTTAGCCGAGCTACATCTACAGCAATTGCTTTAGTTTGATTGATATGCAAGAAGAAAGATAGGTTTAATGCCATGCTAAGGAATATTACAGGGAAAGCAAAAGTATCTAGTGGGACAAACATCTAGAGAAACACCTCCCAAAAAATACAATAACAAATGAGTACAGAGGAATTAGGTCTGGTCACTTTTTTTCTGTCCTGCTCCAGTGTCGAGGAGCCGAGGGGGGGCAGACTGAGTGGGAGCCAGTGTTAATGCAATCGCCTCTGTTTAATTAGAGTAAGCGTGGTGGGCAGCTAAGGCAAACCACATTAGCTACCATCTGCTGTGCTCTTATAGCCACTCACACCATTATTAGCTTGTACACGACAAGACACAAACACACATATGACAGCTATTTATTCACCCTGTCACTTCCAATGCTAATAACTGTATCCCATTCTAAAGATGCTATAGCGCTGCACAGAGGCACTCCGCTCGCCACTCCGAAAAGTCTACTGTGTAATAGAGCTGTTAAACGTGATGTCAACAAAATGAAGAAAAACGAATGGAGACCCCTGAAGTCAATGTATAGTCAAGAATAGCACATGCTCATTATTTGACATCTAATGTAAAACTTTATGGTTTTATGCCTTGAATTAAGAAAGGGGAGGACAGGTTAACATAATGGACTTGGTTTGCATTTCTAGGACACAAAGGGATACTAATCACTGTCAAAACAAACTTAGAAAGAGAGTGAAACAGTCACAGGGTATTTTCAGGACAATTCTAGAAGTATTTGCGAAATATAACTAAATATCTGTTTGGAACTATGGACTGGACCCCCAGTCACCTCTCCTCACACCTCCCTTGGTGTCCTCACCCTCACCACATCAAACTTATAATTTCCTCTATGGAGTGGCAGGGCGATCCCTTAGAAATAGAGATAGAAGCTCAATCACATATGAGGAACTCTGAGCTCCTGCTCCTCCAAATGTAGAGGAGCAAAACCCTTCGTCCATTTGAGGGGATCTCTCCTTCACTGCAGTTTATATTTATTCCACTGGCTTTTGAATTTTTGAGTTTTTCCTCTGCACAGGAGGGAAGGTCTAAGGACCAATCATCTTCTAATCTGGTAATGATAAATCAAAAAAATTCAAAGCCCTTTAAGATGTTGGGCTGTGCAAAAATGAATTCATGGAAAATGATTTACAATTATGTACAATGACGTGGCTAATTCCAGTCTCTCCAATCAAATATTTGTGTATTAATTTACTTTTCCTGAATTAATTCTTTGTAAAAGCTGTAAGGGCGGCACTGTGGTTGAGTAGATAGCACTTGCTTCGTGGTCCTGAGTTCGAATCCCAGTCGGAACAAGGTCTTTCTGAGTGGAGTTTGCATGCTCTCCCTGTGCTAGCGTATAGGTTTCCCCTACCACAGAAATCCTCAAGCTCTAATCCTGACCAAACCAAGCATCAATTTCTGGAGATGACGCTGTACTACGGCGACCACTGCTCCTGATAAACGCCCTAGTGGCATCAGGATGGGTCAAATATAAAAGATGAATTGCCCTACAGGGATAAATAAAGTGCACCTTTACCTTTAACTTGTAAATGACAAATTGAATGTTTAATGTGACTGCTGATGTAACACATTCAACCCAATAGGATGAGCACGACTTCAGCTTTTTAATACTCAACCACAAGATGGCAGCATGGTACTAGAGAAGCAGGCCACAGTACAGGCCTGCAGAGACTCCATTTGAAGGCATCAATACAATTACCATGGTAAAAGACAAAACAGTAAAGAAATCTGTCTGTTGGCATTGTAAAAAATGGCTCACTTTTTTGGGGCTGATTTTATATTGGTCAGATTTCCTGAAACATTTTGATCCAGGGCAAACCATCAAGATAACTATGTTGTCAAACATACATGCTTCAGTGGGCCGGCAAGCACAGGCCCCACAAGTAGCCGCCTTCTCCAGTGACCGGCGTGGACACACTTGTTAGGAGGTTTGGCCTCAGGAACAGGCACACAAACTAAAGGCTGAGCAGATCCAATCTTAATTCTGCAGACAGGGAGAACTGGCCTTCGCAGACAGGGAGTGCTCCAACCTGGACTGCAGCCAGGATGCCAGCGGGGTTCCTCAACAAATGTTGCTCAAGATTGGCCTGATGAAACTCATGAAACAACTCCTGAAATCAGAAATGTCTGACTCTGCAAACAGAAACAACAGAAACAGCTGAGAGCAAAGGCATCTTAGACTTACACAGCATTATTAACAGGATTGGATTTTTTTTTTTTTATGTCCCCTGCCCCTAATTCTACTGTCACTCTACTGCATTGCTAAAGGTCTATTGTATCTACCTAGTGCAATTAGTTATTTAAAGAATTTTAAGTGTTCTTAGTGCACTTTTATCTAGTAGTAACTAAGAAATGTTATGTAGATTTTTAATTTATTTTTATGCGTGCCTTAATCTATTTTTACTTGTATAACTTGTTTGCCCCGAGAGCCAAAGCAACCTCCTCCTTCATCAACTGTTAAAACAATTCTGATTCTGATATTTAACAAAAGTACTAACTGGTGACAGTTAGAGCCAGAGCTAAAACATGTTTTCTTTAGATTGAATTGCTAAGGTCATAAATCGTCTCCCTCTTAGAGCCAATATCCCTGTCACATTTGAGGAGAGCGCAGGCAGAAGTCTGGTGTGTGAAAGTGGGCCAGACACAGTCTTGTGGTAAGTGGAAAGAACAGATGTGAATTTGATCTTGAGTGCTGAGAGCATCCTGAATGACAGCAAATGGACATGACATGAGACTTTTCAACAATCTGTAATAACGACCTTCTCCGTGAACCTACAAACTGTCAGGTAATGACCGATCGTGCTGTGAAAGTGGACAGTTTTTGGCACAGGTAAAAGGGTTACTTGGCAACCCAGGGTCCTATCACTGTCCAGCTCGCAGGTATCTCCTGAGATGCTCCGTGGACAAAGACCTGGTTCAGCCTGCAGCTTGCTCCGGCCCCATGATCCCACAGGGCAAACAACAGCCTCATTCTCTGCACCACTGCTGACCTCATTGTCTCTTTGTCCAGGGAAAATCCACACTTGCATTCTGTTAAATGGAGCATCAACGGTGAGTGGAACAGACCTGCGCCTCCTGCTCAGGCCTACACATGAGCACAAACACATGCACCTTTACTACGGATTATAAGGAAGGAAAACATGGTAAGGACCACACTATACTCAACTTTCTGATACTTTACTTTAGCCATCGAATGTGAAGATTGCTTACACTCACACTGTTACGTAGCCGTAGCCTTTCTTTAGATACTCATGTACGCTGATGGGCTATACAATGATTTCATTATATCATTTTACAACAAATTAATGGGTATAGATACAGGAAACGGTTCCAAGACGGTATGTGGCTCAATGTTACCGTATAGCCACAACATAGTATAATAGTATTGTAAAGTGCAGCAGTGGCTACCGAGAAGTGTCAATAAAACCACACCTTTAAGATCAAACTCAAAATGATTAACAAATCAAAGTGCTTCAATGAAATAGAAGCAAACTATGACAATGAAACCAATCCAACAAAAAAACATTTGCCTTAGATGAATAAGAATTGTAAGTAAACTGACTATCACTTTGATTGTTGACAAATTCAGTCATCATGGTCATCAAGGAAAGCCTTTGATTTGTTCTGACTTCTTTGTTTACAGAGTAGAGATGGAGAGTCATTATCAGTGATTGAAAATCCAGCAGTTGTCCCTTCAACCTTTCAGTCAGAGAAAACTTCCAGACTTGTAGACACCAAAGACGCTCAGTGCAGAACTTGGATTCAGTCTTTTGGTTAGCATCTAGATTATTATTAACATTTTGTATTGTCATTATTGTCTTAATGTTGGCTTTTGCTGCAGCTCATAGACTTGTGAGGTTTTTGGCTGCATTGTGTGCTGTTGGACTGCTGGGGGGTCTGGCTGTTGGGGTCTGGTTTCTGGGTAAGTGCACACAATTCATGGCATATCAATA
Source organism: Knipowitschia caucasica (assembly GCA_964034765.1). Classification (NCBI taxonomy): domain Eukaryota; kingdom Metazoa; phylum Chordata; class Actinopteri; order Gobiiformes; family Gobiidae; genus Knipowitschia; species Knipowitschia caucasica. The sequence continues at coordinate 11,993,715 of OZ035832.1, forward strand.
TCACAGACAAAAATACAATAAATAAACAACGTTATATGTATACACACATTTGAGACACAACTGTTCTAACATCTAGTTTGACTATGCTTGCAGTCAAATTACTCCTAAAACCTTCCTCCACTCACAGTCCAGTGGGCTTAGGTGACACCAAAGAAACGTCTTTCTGCAATGTGACGGAAGACATTTCCATCTCTGACTCTAGAAAAGGTTTGTTTTAGCTAAGATTTATTCATTCAGCATCCGTATTGAACAAGTGTGTGTGTGTGTGTGTGTGTGTGTGTGTTGTTGTCTAATCAGTACAGGTCACACTCTTCCTCTGAGTGCATCTGCATTACTATTCAAAGAGCCACTCCACGTAATACTGACTGGCATGAAACACAGTGCTAGGCACAGTGCTGTTGGCTAAACATACATTAGAAAACTACTTGGTTTTTAAAAAAAAATGCAATTGTTGTCTTCTTTGGAGAGATTTTGAATGAATCAGGTTCAGTGTTTTACAGAATCAGCCCAGAGAACTCCCTTCTGGAGATCCAGCTGGGCAAAGTGCCCACCTGGCTGCCTGTGTGCTACGAGAGGTGGAACTCTTCTCTGGGAACACTGGTGTGTCGACAGCTGGGTTATCTCAGGTATGTGCAGAACTGTCACATCATTTAAAGCCTGTTGTGTATTTATTCTGCATGTCACCATTCCTACATCCACAACCTTGTTTCCAACATTCCCCCTTTTCAGTCTGGCCAAACATAAAGGAGTAAATCTTACTGACATTGGACCAAGCTACATAAATGGTTTTGTACAAATCGCTTCAGAAAGCAAACGTGGACTGGAAACGATGTGGCAGCTAAGGTAAATGAGGCTGTCAATAAAAACATCCAAACACATCAGTTATGCATCATTAGTTAACTATTGTGTTTAACTCATTTAGGGAAAGTTGTATCACCGAAAAGGTTATTGCATTGCAATGTTCTGGTAAGCTAATTCAATTTCTGACTATACTGATGTACAAAAGCCAGTTCTTTAGTCATTTGAAAGTAAAGGTGTGCATGGAAAGCAGAGGCAGTGATGGATGACACCTGCTGCAGTGGTGACCTGTGCTGATGAATGGATCTCTGTGTAGAGTGTGGGACGAGGGCAAAGCTGCCCAGAATAATCGGAGGGGTTGAGGCCGCGCTGGGCAGGTGGCCGTGGCAGGTCAGCCTTTACTACAGCAACCGCCACAACTGCGGAGGCTCCATCATCACCAGTCGATGGGTCGTCACAGCCGCCCATTGTGTTCACAAGTAAGCCCTCTGACTTTCTCTGTGTCATGGTTATAGAGGTTACGCACATCACTTTGAATAAGTTTTGGCATCTGCAACTCCTTCATATTAGATTATTAGATCACTCACACATCCTGTCTGTATACTCTCGTACTGTCCTGTAGAACTCTAGTAGCACTATAAAGGACGACGAAAAACAGTAAGAAAACAAAACTCGATACATAAGTAGCCCCACAGCCATCTTCATTGTCATTATTGTTTATTATATACATTATCTGTTTTATTTTTGTATTTTTTTAGATTTAATTTTAACTGTATATTTATCAACTATGTTTGTTTATTTTCTCCTTTTCTCTTATATCTTGTTCAAATAACTGTGCTTGTACTGTCTGTTTATATTTTATTGACTGATGTATGACTCCAAAAGAAATGTAATACAATTTAAAATGCAAAGAAAAAAATATATTAGATCTTACTTTTCAGCCTGTGTTCTTTTGTCAGCTACAGACTTCCTCAAGTGTCCAACTGGGTGGTCTATGCTGGCATTGTCACCCGCAGTTCAGCTAAAATGGCTCAACACCTGGGATATGCTGTTGAAAAAATTATATACAACAAAAACTACAACCACAGAAGTCATGACAGTGACATAGCCCTGATGAAGCTGCGAACGCCATTGAATTTCTCAGGTAGAGTGAAGCTGTGTGAAATTGCAATTTTCCTTCCAAGCCTATATACAGTATATAATTTAATTTGTTTCATTCTTTCATCTGGTTATTCTTTAAATAAAAAAATAAAAACAACAACAATAAAAACAACTTATAAACAGAAAGAAAAATCACACTTCACCCTGCATTGCAATTTAAAATTACCCTTACCCTTAATAACACAGATACAATACGACCAGTGTGCTTGCCACAATACAACTATGATCTACCCGGAGGAACACAATGCTGGATCTCTGGATGGGGCTACACACAACCTGATGGCAGTAAGACATACTCAACAACTATTTAAAACGCAACACAAAAAGCCTCTCAAAAACAGCCTGTAATGATGTGAAAATCTTGTAATTTGCAGTTCAATCACCAGACACGTTAAAAGAAGCTCCTGTTCCTATAATAAGTGCAAAAAAGTGTAATAGCTCCTGTATGTACAATGGTGAAATCACATCGAGGATGCTTTGTGCTGGATATACAGAGGGAAAAGTGGATGCCTGTCAGGTTAGACACATTTCAACCCTAGGCCAATGTCTTGTGTGATTTACGGTAGACACAAACACAGGACATGAAGATCCAGAGGGTGATGTGTGCATACCTTTCAGGGGGACAGCGGGGGACCATTGGTGTGCCAGGATGATAACGTGTGGAGGCTGGTGGGGGTTGTCAGCTGGGGGACTGGTTGTGCTGAACCTAATCATCCTGGTGTGTATACCAAAGTGGCTGAATTCTTGGGCTGGATCTATGACATGATTGAGGTGAGACAAGTTTACCGTATGACATTTTAATCAACACAAAAAATCTGTATGTTTAAGATGCTTAACAATCTCTATTATTTTGCAGAATTACTAAAATTGCAACAAGGTTATCCATGGATTGAATTAGTATATTATATTTAATTTGATAACTGTCAAGTTAGTATCATTTTGAAACCCATGGAAAGTACAGCTGGAAACAAGAATGTCTGCACTGATCCACTAAATAGTCCTGCACTCATTAGCAGATTATATAGTGAATAGTGTGGTCATTCTGACAGTCTGCAGAGTGTATGGAGTAGGGCTGGGCGATATGGCAAAAAAGTAAAATCTTATTTCCTGCTTTGGACGATTTCGATTTCAAATCGATTTTCATTAAAGTCACCAAAGACAGACTTTTCCCTTAAAATTAGATCTTTTAACGCTCAATATTCAAGTTTCAAAACTATTTTTAATTTGTCTCCCCCAATACGTGTTATAAAAATCTTGTACAGACTGTGCTGATATTGCAATTATAATTCATGTACTGCTGGAACTCTCACAATATCCTTCATTCGATTTCACAACTTTCACATTTTTCACAAATTCGATTTTTTCAAAAGCAGATTAATTGCATAAATTCGATTTATTGCCCAGCCCTAGTACGGAGTGTATGTTACCTACGCTTTAAAGTATTTAAAGAGTTGATGCATATTTTTGTAATTTTTTGTATGTATTAAGTATCAACATATAACGCATATGTTATTTAAATATAATAAAAAGATTAAAAATATAATGATGTTGACTATTTGTGATGAAGATGCAATTGTTCGCGTCACCACCTGAGGGCGATACTGAAGCGCTTCTTGTTGACGAAGGGCCGTGAGACTGTTACCATGGAAACGAAAAACAGTCAACAGGTTAACTTTTGCCTTTCGCGTTAGTTAAAAGGACACGCAGCAAATGCTACAAAAATGACATTATGTTTTAATTGTTAACTAATAAACCGACTTACGTTGACTAACGAGAAACGGAAAGTGTACTTCACATCAAGCTCATTTGCGTGTGAACTTACGCTAACATCGGATCCCTTTGCCATCAATAATAATGCCATCTTCAGGAAGCAGTAAAGACGACGTTTTGCTGGAGGTCAACCACATGTGGTCTATGTTGGATGATCTGTATCAGAATGACACAGAGGCCTATCACAAACTTATCGAAAAACAGAAGAAAGAAGGAGCTGAGTTCAGCGCCGCGCCTGAGCTGCACTCCAGCATCTGTGCACAAACTCTGGTGAGCGGGAATCCCACTGCTGTGGCCTCTGTCTGTGGGCTGACGGTATGCTCTGGGTCTACCAATGCTTTACTCAATATATGGATTGACAATTTAGGTTAAATCTTTCTTTAAATGTGCAAAGGGGCCCTGAGAGAAAGTTTAACCAAACTTGGCTTCATCTCATAATAGTCCTTACAATCCCAATCTTACATCTACCATTCATGCTTCTCCATAACAATATTTAATCCTACAAGTAATCTGTGTTCCGGAGAATACTTTCAAAATGCCTGATATAAAAAAGTGTGTTGTAACATTCCTTTACATGTTTACAGAGTACCATATTTAGAATTCATGTATAGTAATAGATTTTAAAAATGCAGCATAGAAAAATTATAACTTAGTTTTTGCAGTTTGTTTTGCTTTTTTAATTGTCGATTAGGGCGACGGTAGCTCAGTTGGTAGAGCATTGGCCTTAAGCCCAGAAGGTTGTGGGTTCAATTCCCACCTCTGCACCTTCTCCACCGACTCCCACTGATGACTGCTGTCGTTGTGTCCTTGGGCAAGACACTTAACCCCACTTTGCCCAAAGCCCCCGCTGAAAGATCAAGGCTATGCTCACACTCAGAGAGCAGCCGTCCTCCTGTGGACTCACCACCTGCAGAGGGTCAGTGAGGGGCTGGTGCTATGAGACTTGGGTGGCATCTCTGACTGCCACCCCCCTGACCCAGAAATGGATTAAAGGGTAGAAAATGGATGGATGGATGGATGGATTAGAAAATAAAGAACACACATTCATAAGAGCATAATTTTTATTAGTTTTTTGTAATATCTGTCCTAATTTGCTTGATCAAATACCAAAATGTATTCCTTCAATTTTCGAAAAGTAACTGTACTTGAAAGTCACTAATGGTATTCTGGATAGGATAACATGTATTTTGTTACTACCCAATACCGTATGTAACACACAATAAGAATTTATGTGAATCACTCATAAGTGTTCTTAAGTTAATCAACATGTAAATGTTTAAATGTAAATGTGTTTTATTTTTTATGATGAGGTAGTAAAAAACTTGAACTATTTTACAGTGAGTCACATATGGGGTCGTATCATTCGTCTTTTGAAATAGTATGTTGTATGGCCAATTATGTACAGTACAATATCTGCCTTCTCAACAGAAACCAAATCAAGGGCTACTGTACATCAACTTGTGTAGTTGGAAACGTGTGCCAGCTCCCCAGAATCCCAGTCAGCCAATACCCTTGTGTGCCGGTAAACTGGAAACACAGGATGAAGGAGGTCAAGGTAAAGAGAAAGGCAGAAACATGCAGTGTGTTTGATGCGACTATTACACCTCTGTGGATTCACCTGCAGGGCCGTACGCTGTGCTGGACGTGGCAGTAAATCCGGAGCTGCTGCTGAAGTGTGAAACCGAGATGAACCAGCTCTACATTCTCCTTCTGAACTTTGCACACGAGCACCACAACCTGAAATCATCCCAACGGTACACTCCCGTTAGCTCCAGCCCCAGAAGTACCACCGAGGACTTGTACCGTCGCCTTGGATTTCAGCAGTGGCCTTGTATGGGCAATAAAGCTGACAGCGGAGGAGGAATAGGTATTATACAATTGATGGAAACTAAAGCATAACTTTGTGGTTTCTTTGTGCTATTTCCAATTCAATACCGCTTTCCGTGATTCAGAAAAAGTGATTTATTAAACAGGCTGGAAATGATAGATGTTGCTGATTATCTGAACTGACAGTTGCACATTCAGCCAGAAATATTCCACTCAATTCAATATCCCGTATGTAAATGTTGTGAGATGGCCTTGAGACAATAGACAAATGCTGCGCCAACATGTTTTGTCCATTTTCCTACGAGCAGATTTGTAGCCAGTACAAGTGAACTGTGCATTTGATCATTTGCCCATCTTCACAATATTATTCATTTGTTTTTTCAGCCTGTCAAACACCAGCTTCCCTTCTGCAGAAGATTTCTTCCCTCAATACAGAGAAAGAAGAGGATATTTTCGTAGCTCATGAACCTACAGAGCATAAAAAAAGTAATTTGATCCAAGTCATCTCCTCCACATTTGCGCAGCCACAAAGGCCTGAGTACCAGCTGGAGGTGAGGCCTGATACATCAGCAGCTCCTCGCCGCGTGGAGCTGACAGTGGAGCTGCCAAAGGTTTCCAACATGTCAGAATGCCAACTGCAGATCTCCAAGGTTAGTGCGTTCACACAACCTTGAACTATTTTATAATAAAGGGCTGGCTCCACAGCCCAGTGAATGTCAAAACTCATGAAAAATACATCATTGCCTTTAAGGTTTTGTGTTGTTTTGGCTGAACTGTTCTTTTTAAAGGATGATGTCTTACTGGAGGTTGAAGATTTGTATCACTTGCTCCTGGAGTTTCCCAATTATGTCGATGAAGATTCTGCAACTGCTGTGTTCAACAAGAAGAAAAGACAGCTGACTTTGAGTGTAAACATCCTCAGCTAGGGCTATAGAACTACTACTGCACTTGGTATGTACAATTTGTTTGAAAAGATAATCATGAGTGCTCTACAAATAAACGGTGATTGATTGAATTGAAGGTAGGCAGACTAAAGGCAAATGCACCTCATTTGGAAGGAGACCGTTGGGAATGTTGTTCAATGTGTGTTCTATCGATTGTAGCCTTTGTTAACTCCTTAAGACTACGAATGGAAATCGTTTTTTTATATTTTTGTTCATCAACATAAACCAATACGTGTGAAGTGACAGTTCAACTTATTTTCTGCAATTTCTCCTTCCTCTTTAGTTGTGAAAATGAACTCAATTAAAGGTATATAGGAGGATTTTCTACTTCCGGGTGGATCATTAAGACTATTGGTCCTCCCAACTGTCAATCATTCTGGTGACACGTGCTCGTCCAATAAGACCAGAGAGTTTGGTTTGAAAAGTGGAGAGGGCGGTTCTTTCCTAAAACCTGGGAAAATCCTCCTATACACCTTTAATTAAACACTTGTATGTAAATCATATTACACTTTTAAGTGTTAAGCTGTTTTTGTACTGCGTACATAACCAATTTCCTGGTGTCAAAATCCTGGATTGGGTTGTCAATGCCAATTTACTGCAACGATTTACCTAATTAGTAGCATGATACATGTAGTGTTTGTTTATGATGGTGTGGAGGGCTGTATAATGAGATGCAGCGGTTCACACCACTATATAAATAGGCAATAACCAACAACAACTGATCCATGCAGGCATTTGTCTTTATTCATTAAAACATGGAACACTGTTTGGCAACGTGAACATATGGTAAATCTACACATAACAGCGTATTTGGCATTTGAATGGCAATTCTGTCATGTAAAATACCTTGTTCAGCTTCAAGTATTGCATTACTCTCTATTAATAATTATCTTATAGCCTAGGCCTACATGAGATTGAAAAATGTGCGATGTGTGCGTGCTCGAATTACAACAATTGCAAGTGATGACATTTTGTATTAAAGAGTTTGCAAACATCATTTTGTAAAATTACATCCATTGGTCCCGGTCATTATCTTGTACTTATTCAAGTGAAATCACAATCACAAATAATAATATAGTGGTTTCTTGTGTTGTCCAGTGAGTTTTGACAACGTTTTGATGTTAAACTCTGACGTCTACCTCCTTTCTCCATGGTCTTCTTCAACCCACGCCACAATCTTCCCCTCCCAGCCAGGCACAATTGCTCCGTCTTGAAAAACCTACACATTATGAGAGCATTCACAATTTGCATATCTGAGGAAAAAATGTGTATGATGATCGAACAGACATCCAGACACAAAGTGAAAATGACGACTCGTGAGTCTTTGGGATGTAAATGAGTTCTCCAGCAGTGTTGCTGTGACTATTATTAGCATTGAAGACCCCATAGCATTTATTTGCCTTGTGAAGCTAAGGGTACAAGCAGTGGCAACTATAATTTTCCTACCTCCTCTTTGACGGTGCCAAACTCCGGGTCAAGGGCTTTGAAGTGGTATCTGAAACTGCCTTGTCGGTCCACAGCGGCCTTGAAGTCCCTCAGTGTCACCTCACCCAGCCTGTAAGTACAAGCCATCATTCATTATCTGTGTACATACTACCACGCACCCACACATAGATTAACATCCTCCAAGATACACATTTAAAGAGCCAAACCACAGAAGCATGCATTTATATTGGGCTCACATGGCTCCAACCTAATGCCCTCAGCCTGCAGCGTTCAACCAAGCATAATTCAGATGAAATGGCATATGCATATTTTACCATGGAGAGGCTTGGGCAGAGAAGCAGGCACATGAATCAAGCACAGACAACAACCACACAAATATACATGTAACATCACCTTTTCGGGATATTAATCAGAAAGGGAGTGAGCGAGCGATCAGTAAAGTATAGCACTTTGGTGGAGACGGCTGTGTCCAACCCGGGGCTGCTTTGAGAGTGTGCCATCTCTGAAAATAATTATGTAAGAGAAGATAAAGCTTACTCTGATATGGCAGTAGATTCAAAGTCAATATGGCCCTCAACTTGAATGTTATGTTATGGATGAGCTGTGGTAAGAAGTAAACAAAGGATTCTACAGAAAAAGAGATTTGAGTGTCCTCACTTGAGCTTTGTGGCCAGGATTCACGGTCTGTGGAGTTGGCTCTACGTCCTGGTGATTTGAAATCCTCCTGGAAGATAGTAGTGGATTTCTCAGAATCAACAAACTCGTGATCTGTAAGTATTTGTTGAATTATCTCACGGAGAGAATGCATTACGCACTCCTTTGTCCTGTCTGAGTTGGCTGTCAAGTGAGTGTAAACGGTCCATGAGGCTGGCCACGCCCTGCTCCAGAGTGTCCAACGTGTGATGCTGCGGATCATGTCCCGAGAAACTGTCCCGCAAACTGCGAAGAGCTTCTCTCACAAGCTGCAGTTCTTCCCCCTGTGAACAAGTCATGCAGTATTTTTTAATTGCAAGTAAAGTATGTAACACAGAAACATACAGTTCAATATAGGTGAGAATATAGAGAATTTGTACCCGTCCAAGGTTGACTTCATGTGCTTTATAAGAGACTTCATCAGGCTTCTGTTGCTGCATTAATCGGTCCTTCCTCCCGATCTGCTGCTGTTGTGACAAGTCCGATGAATACCATAAATCACCCAAAGCATGAACATAAACACATGTGCATCCGGAGAAAAAACTGGGATATAAATAATAGAAGACAATACCTCATATTCGCCCAGTAATTTGCTGCGTTCACTCAATTTGTGTTTGAGCTCTGCCTGCAAACACATCACATCATGTTGAAAAATGGAGTCTCCATTGTTTTCCCATTAGCTGCAGCCTGGGGTCAGCCAGGACACATTGTATACTGTGTCAAATGGATATAATAACATCTCACATTTTCCCCTTCCAGCTGATCTTTGGCCATGTTGCACCTCAGTAGCTCCTGCTTGAGCTGCAGCACTGTGTCCTCCTGCAATGCCAGCCGCTGCTGCAGAGCATCCTAATGAGACATGAGTACATCAAAGAAACAGTATCAGCAGAGGACCAGGATACTATAGGAACTAGGCCTCATACACATGCTTTATTCACAGCATCTGACCACCACAAAAGGATACATTCTCTATCTTTTAATATATACATGCATAGATCAAACATCTCACTGGGTAGGCACAGGGGGCTAAATAAATCAGACAAATTAATCCTGTATAGAAAATCTGTATAACATTATTATTTGTCTATATGACAAGAAAAAGGGTGAACACTGTATACCTTTATGGCCTGAACGTGGCGCACTTCCTGTTTGTGTCTCAAAAGATCCCTCTGTAATGTCAACAACATATTAACAGCATAGCAAAAAAGCTATTGTTTTGCATCTCCATTATTGTACATTTGAGTGCAGTACCTTAAGATCAAGGGCCTCTTCTGTGCTTTGGTCCAAACGGCTTCGGATTAAAACCTTGAAAGAAAAAAAGAAGGATAAGAAGCATGTCTGATGTTTGTGTGATGTGTATGGTCTGGAGATGACAGCGAGGGCCACCAGATCACAGAGAATGATTGTGCTTTACAACATAAGGGCACAGATCTAGATGTAGACATCACTCCAAATCAACATTACAGTAAGTTACATAGACATTTGATTCAATATAACAAAGCGGGGGAATGAGCCATCAATCCATAAATTAAGGAATAAATGTAAAAATACCTTTCAAAATACCGGTTCAAACCAACAGTTTCAACCGTTTCATGTCTAAAATATTTGAATGCAATGTCTTTAAAAAATGTATTATGATGAAATTAGGAATTATTCATAATCAATATGTACGGTTTGATCAAAAGCGTAGATCAGATTTTATGTAAGGTGAATGGCAGATGTCCCAAAGTGTATTATCTTCATCTCTGTAATAAGTGTGGATTGCTGTACTTGAAGCCCAAATACTTTATTCTTCAAGGCACCCTACAACATTAATTAACCATACTTATAGTATTGCAGGTGAAAGACTAATCTTGTCAGATCACTGAAGCTAAGCAGGGCAGGACCTGGTGAGTACTGTGATGGGAAGTCTCTGGGAACACCAGGTGCCACAGTGGGTTCGCTGCAGGTGTAAAGTGCTAAAGTGTTGTTAGGCAAAACACAAAACCTACAATGCCATTCATTGGTATGAATCTGGTGTGGTGAGGGTCAGCGTGGATAAAGTATTAGTTGACCACCACCACTGTGATCAGAGTGAATGATAATGCCATGTGATATAATTCAAGGGCCATAGGGTGATATTGGTGACTTGGATTTTATATGTCAATATTAAACTAGTGTATTTTCTATCTAAAGAAGAACAGAGAGGGGGCGCTGCACCAGTTGCTGTTCAGTATTGGCTCGGCTGTCTCCAAAGCTCGCTGGTCCCTCCTGGTCCTCTTCAGGTAGTGAGCCGTGAAGCAGCAGAGCCTAAAAGAAAACAAGAAAACTGTTTAAGAAGATTTAAAATGTGCAAAAAATGTACTCACTAACCCCATTGACATAATCACACCAATCAATAAAACAAGCACTAATGACCTGACTAATTGTTCTGCAAAGTGCACACGCAGAAGCTGCCTAGTAAATTATTCATTCTTTATTTTCATCATTACGAGTCCACATCCAATTTAGAAAACCGAAGCAAATCAGAAAAACAGTCTTTTAATATGTATTCTTTTTACTTTGATAATTTTCAAGGTTATTATTGTTATTTTTTGGTTGGATTTTGTCTATATCTTCATTATTATATTGTAAGATGTGAGCTTCCTTTTTGGATCAATAATGTTTTTCTAACCACAATACAAACTGCAAGCAAACATTTATTGGGGGAAAAGTTGCTGCCCAGAGAAACTTCCAAAACATAAAAATAAAAACAAACATGGTATCAAACCAATCACATTATTTAATAGGATACTTTTTACTGTCAATATTCGAGTGTGTTTTACCAAAAATAGATACTGTATTGTACAAGCATTTGCCAAACCTTTCAGACAATTCCATCAAAGAATCTATTTTTAAAAGCATGATAAAACATAATCTTTTAACCTCATATTCAGTACATTTACATTATGACATTATATAGTTCGCTTTTTTGGGATACAACAGGAGCTAAACAATTATGCTCAAGTTTGACTTCATAATGACAAAATTAATTTATAGTACTATTACTGTAAAATAACAAGACAGAACATCCGTTAAGCAATCATTTCCGACGCATTACAGCCTCCCAGAAGATATTACCAAGGCTAAATCAAGAGAAAGTTTTAAAAATCAGACATTCGTTGATTGAGCCTTGAGGTCAAAGTCAATTTTATCGACTTTTCTAAACAAGGATGGAGAGGATTATGTGTAGGTGGTCATCCCATGGCCACGGATATGGAGTCGTCAAATTACTGATCGTGAACGCAGACAGTAAAGCTCTTAATTCAGTGGAATAATTTAGGACGCGGAGCCATGTGGTGCAATCAAACAGTCACCTACTCAATCTGTTTTTGTTCATCTGAAAGAAAATCCAATTTCTGTCTGAAAGAGCTGATCTAAAACATGCGTGTGAAAACTAGTGAATTTGACCATTTTATTTTTGTTTGTTGACTTTATGTGGTTTCATAGGTACTCCTCCTTGATGAATGATTAACTTATAACAACAACAATAAGTCACAGTCATAAGAAAAGAGTTTGAATTTGTCAAAATTGTGTCATCATGTGATAGCACTTGGTCGATTAGTTGCTCAAATACCTGAAGGCGGAACACCATTCTCCGCGCTTCATGCATCTCTTTCTCCAGCTGCTCCTGGTGAGCGTCCAGCTGCTCCACCCAGGACTTGTCCTCCTCCTGCCCCTCTTGCCCATCCTGCCCATTCTGCCCCAGGGACGGACACAAGCCACAGAGAACCACCTCTTCTGACAAAAAAAAAAAAAAACAGGATATGAGGAAACAACAAATGAGATCCTCAATAGTAGTACATTTACAAATACTAAAAATGTAGTGCCTTCTCTGGGTTTCTTTCAGAGCCTTCTGAAAAGATATGTATCCAGATACTTTTAAAAAGTACAACATTATTGTATTGAAATCAATCCTCCATTTTTTGATTGTTGAAGATTTTTCAGCCTCAGGTGTCCTTCAATGTGTGGGTCTTTGATTATTACAAAATATGAATAAATGAAACACCCCTAGAACAACCCTACAAGTATGAGCCAGTAGTATATGTGTACTTTATGTATTTTACATTTTAAATATATCATTATAAATACATGTTTACAGGGTGTGTGGTGTAATGTCTAACCTGTAACTGACTTCTTTTCTCTCATTTCAGATATGTCCTCTGGAGCTTCTCTTTGGCCCTCATAGGACGTCTGTTCTTTAGATTCGTCTGTGGTTTGGGTAATAACATACTCCTCTTTAGGGGAATGTGCAGGGCTGGCTGAAGAGAGGCTGGAACAGATGGTGGCATAAGCAGAAGTCAGTTATTTGCATTTTCTGTCAGATGAAGTGCAAGAAATAGATCTATGTTAATAAAACAGAATATACATAAATAATCCCTAATGACGCACACGTGTAGCTTACACCACACAACCAAAAGTATAACTCATAAACATTTTGTGTACCATTAACTTCCAACACTTTGATTAATTTGAACTTTAAGATAACTGACTGCACTAATCTTTGAAAACGTCAGTCCAAGCAGCAACTCTGTCATGTTTCACGCAGGAAATTCTTGACATAGTTTGCTTCCCTTCAGGCTATAATTTCCAAACATGCAGCCGGCTTTGTGGATGGCTTAGGAGTTACGTATGTAGCTTTTGTTTTGTGAGTACAGAAAAAAGCACTCGAGGTTGAGGCCAGCTGTCATCTCCACTTGGTTTTTCTTGCAAGCATTATGCCATGTGCCTTAAAGCATTATTTTGGACGTTGTGTTTTGTAAGGAATAGTCCAGTTGTGTGGGACAGGAATATATATCCCTGGTCTTTGAGCTAAAAATACATCAGTGTGAATACATGTCAGACTGAGGCTAAGCATAGAACGCCCTGAAAGCTTGCTAAGCGTTTGCACAGTTCATGATGACACGATCAAAAATGATCCACATTTTAGAGCACATACTTACCGTAAGACTGTGTTACTTTGAATGTAGTTTATTCAGTCATTCTGTCGTTTTTTAAATACATATGAGTGATACAGACTATGAAAAACCAAATTCAGGTCCAAGATACCTCCTGCAGATTGTTATTGCTGTTGTTTCGACAGGATTAATTGCTCTGGGTCATGTAAAAACAAGAAGTGAGCATCTTATCTGATGCTGCATTGATTCTTTCTGTGTTTGTCGTAAGAAGATCAAAGCCTACAACTAATCTTGCCATTGCAGACGATGACATTGTCAAGATAGTCTCCTGCCTCAACCTCGATAAATGTGTCCTTATCTGCAACAAAAAACTTTTGCATTGTAATGTTCATTTGTATTACTTGATTAAATGCAACTAAAAGTGTACATTTTGGCAAATGAAAATAAAATGAGGATTTGATATAGTAGTATAATATGATATATTATTCAATTTGTTCTTGGATTAAAGGTAAGAGCAGCTTCAGGAAGTTGGCCGTTGCTAGGCAATAGCTGCCTTGAGCTTGCAGAGAAACATGCAGGGACACACCCACACCTCCTGCTCTGAACACTGAACAATAAGCTTTAAGCATTAACGTCATGTTGTCATGGTGAATGCACCTTCATCACAGAGACAGCACCTGCTGATGAAGATGACCCGTGGCCTATCACATGTGGTACTCCTGCATCATACAAGAAGCAGGCAGAGCAATAGCAATGAACAAACAACACTTACCATTTCATCTGTTTGGCTCCCATGCTGCTTCTCACAGGCTTAACCTCCGGAACATCCAGAGCTGCATCTGGGTGATGCCCTGTTTCTGAGTCAGGACCATAGCCCAAAGACACAGAGGGGCAGCAGGGAGGGGACTCTGCAGGTCGCACACTGTGTTCAATCAGTGGAAACAGCATGTTCAAATCCTTTACAGAAGCATACTCCTCATGCAAAAAACCCAACCCTAATGAAAACCCATAACGCATACCTTTAAATCATAGCAGAGCTGGGGATCAGCTGGCAGAGGCAGGCTCATGCAGGGAGACAGAAGGAGGAGGCTTGTGCTCAGCGGCTTCTCATTGCCCGCGCCTGGTAGTTCAGCTCCCCTTCACAACACAATGTTTTTTTTGTTTCTCCTGGACACCCAGTGATGCAGCCCTCGTGCATCTTTCACACCGAAAACCTCCCTCCCTACCCCCGTCTCTCGGTCTCTGTTCGGCCACGGCGTCTTTGTAGCAGCCTTGCTTCTTTTCAGCACGCGTGGATGTCAGACATGGTTGTGTCTGGGTGCCTGTACCCTCCCCCACAGCTCTCTTCTTTCATGCTAAGACTGGGTGGGAAAAATTCCTTCCTCCGCCCTCTTCTTCTGATTGAACCTAAATGCAGATGAGAATAGGGATATACACAATCATAATAGACTCCTTGCAAAAGAATAATACATTCACTTTTTCATCCATCTCTTACAAATTAATCAATTCATACATACAATATATATATAGATACAATGGGGTATTATAAATGAAAGTGTTTTTGTGTTTTAACACCATTAAGCTGTATATATATATATATATATATATATATATATATAAAATCATGTAATGATGAGGACAGCTCACAATATTTAAAAACACATTTTAATTTATAATACCCTCTTGTTTGCATGTGGCAGAGAATTGTAAAATACATAAAAATAAAAACACTTTTTTTTATTGAGGAAATGAGTGAGTAATATGCAGAAAGTAAAACGAAAACAGTGACTTTGACATTCAAAGTAAAGTCATCTCAGAGCTGTGGAGAAAACAGGCCTTTGGCCACAGGGACAATGCGCACTCAGGAAATTTGTAAATCAAATGAGTTGCAGAAGAAGGGCACATTGTTTACGTGGCCGCAGTGGAGTGTGAATATAAACTGTTTTTGTACCAGCGCAAAAAGACTTACCAATCCTCAATTCTTATTTCACTGACCTTAAAGAGATACGCTCAGAGCAGCACAGAGCGATAAGATTCACTGCTGAGACTCTCATCCATTTTGTTGTCAAATACAATTCAGACGCTGTTCTGCAACAGATATTATGGTGAAAGGAAGAAAGAATGACACTTTATTGTCAGCGTCATTTATTCTGTATCATGATTTATATACAAAAACCACCAATAGTAATTGTTTTGTTACAATTTCGTAAGGTATCTCTGAATTGAAATATTGAAGACTGTAGCTGCAGCACATTTCTTTGATATATTACAAGAACAATCAATCTTCAATAAAGTAATTATAAGTTCCCCAATAGTCTGTATAGACTTTGTATATTTGTTAAAATGGGGCAAAGCATAAGATAAGTTTAGTTTAGTTTATTTAGTTAAAAGGGACCATGTACAATTAGAACATAAATGTTTCCATTTGACGCGTTGTACCAGAGTTAGGTTCCAAGAGTTTATATTTTTAACTGAATCGTATCACATTGAAAAACATTGAGATATGTTTTGTATCGGCAGGCTATAAAATATCCAGCCCTAGAAATTGCAATTGTATCTGCATGTAATTGAACCAAAGTTGAAACAGATCATTACAAATGACAATAAATGGGAAAAACATATTTTTCTGGATTTAAATAATGCACAAGTCTTATACCATACCAGCAAAGCAATAACATCTTAGTGGTAACAACCAGTTTGCAGAATCCCATCACAAACTTATATCGTGGGATTTTGCTTAATAAAACTTCTAAATTATTTAATCACAGATGTTTTTAAAGGTAAAAATATGAATTTGTGTAGTCTCACCTCCCTGCAGATATGACCTGTATTAAGCATGGTGATGTTAATCGGTAGTATTCAATGAACAAGTTTATAACAAGTCTAACCCTAACCCTATTGTGGATCACTCCAGGCAAAACAACATTTAGATGAAAACAAGAAAAATGCTGATCCTGCGCAGTGCCAGTTTAATACAACAAAAGTTCACTAATTAGTGAATAACTTTTATATAGGGATCTCATATGGGGGTAAAATAACCTCACAAAACTACGTTTTACTTGCATATGCATTGGCTACACTACAGAATGCAAAATAAGCTAGTTGTGCAGTTTCTATATGTATACAAGTTAATCTGAACCAAACAGCTTTAAGCAAAGACATGAGCTCCATGTTAAACATCCATGAAACTCTTTGTTCTCAAAAATGTTTGGTTCCATCCCACGTTTTCACATGCATGTGGAACATTAACAATAAACTGGACTAGTCCCAGAACACTGACGCCCTGCACAAGAAGGGCCAATGTCGCCTCTTCCTTCTGAGGAGGCTGAGGTCCTTCGGAGTGAGAAGGCCTCTGCTCAGGACCACTCTGTGGTTGCCTCTAGTTATTACAATAGATCCATGTAGCCTCTACTATTCCACTACTATTTTCGTAAGTTTAGTCACAGTGAATAGATAACCATTAGTATTCGACATTAGGCCAAAATGCAAGTTTTTTCCCATCATTATAACTCATCATTCGTACATACACCTTCATTATTAGGTTTTTATCTTTTGTCAATTGACCAATTGTCACACTCACAATCTCAAGGTGAAGAGGTGCTCGATTTTGTAGCATGACACAAAACAGACTGTGTTGTGACATGAAGCCCCCGGGCAGCACAGAGCGGGTCAACAAGACTGAACAAGCTGGGCAGCCCCCTGGGATCTGTGGAAGAGGAGAGGGACAGGACAAGAGGGTGATAGCCAAACTCACCTCCTTCATGGATAACACCTCCCACCCACTGCACAGGACTGGAGAGGAGCTGAGGAGCTCTCTCAGCGCACCCTTTTGGCAGCTCAGTGCAGGAGGGAGCGCTACCGCAGAGCTTTCATCCCATGGATCTATTATAATAACGGGGTTTCATCCCCACAGACTTAATGGCCTGCAATTAGACTGTAAACTTGCACTGCCAAAATCACTTTTAATTGTACATACAATACCTTTTGTGCACTAATACACTATTTTTAAACATGTTTGCCCATTTCCCTGTCTTTAGCACACCATGAGTGTAACATGTACATTTCTTTATTTTAAGATCAATGAAGTTTTATCTTATCTTATCGTGTCTTTGTCATAATCGTCATAATGTTTACTGGCATCAACAACGTCATCGTACGCGTGACGTAACCAGTACGCGTCCACTCAATGCGGAAGTAACCGGTGGAGACAATCTCATGATCTGGACATGCTTTGTTTTAGATACAGTGCTGTATCTAAAACAAAGGATACATGATGGTATTACGCGAGCAAACATTCGGATGATTCATTAATCAAAACTAGTTAGATGGTGAATTTTCTGTCTAAAGGTTGTTCTTTCCGGATCTGCATGCACGCCTAAGCGAAAGCTAGGCTAGCAAATGGTTAATGCACAGGCTGTAACTCAGCTTGTTTGTAATTGTAACGGTGTGTTAATTCGTTATTCCGTCCGATTGTGACCTACAAGTTACTTAACTGTTGCATTTATTTTCCTTGTAGCAAGATGTCGAGACAGCCGATGGGAAAGACGCTGCTTCGCAACGTCATCAGACACACGGATGCACACAACAAGGTAACGCTATTATTGGACTTATAAAGAAAAATGAGCCTACAGATGAGTTTAGAAAAAACATGTTCACAGTCTCGATAAAATAAAGCTGTGGTGTTAGCAGTTTGCGTGTAGGTTATTATTAATTTAATTGGGCACAGATAATATAAAGATGTTGTTTTCCATTGCTCGTCTTTAGATCATATTCTGCTGCTACGTGCACTGTGTAACATTGTGCTTAGAGACCCTTCAACCATTCATCTACTTTTCTGGCTCCGTAGAAATATCAACTAATCTAATATATACATATTTCATTTCCATATACATTTAATTTGTACTATACTCAAAAGTGTTTTAGTAAACATTGTAAATACACTGTTTTTCCACTGCAGATCCAGGAGGAGACGGACATGTGGAAAATGCGTGAGTGGGAGCTCCAAACGCCCCAACGCAAACATGTGCCAGCAGCCAGCAGTATGAGGTAGGACCTGTGAATGTCCCAGTTGAATTTAAATCTGAAATAGCAAGGGCTACCAAATCCTAAGCTCTCTACAGTATAACTTCATATCTATATAAACTTTTAATGTAGAGAGCTTAAGAGCTTCTTAGCCTTACCTTTCTCTCTGATTCATTGATTGCTGATGGTTGTTTTCCAGGGGGCACATGCACTGTGATCGAGAGTCAAATCCTTCCAAACCCATCAGCAGAAGCAGAGTTTCAGAGCATGATGACAGAGAGGCCAGATACTGGACGAAACAACTCTACGAGTTTGAAGATAAGGACCCTGATAGGTACAACACTTAATCTGCTCAAGCATTTCAAAGATTATAGATAATTATAAGTACAGTACTTTCTGTACTGTAAGACACACCTGTTAATAAGCCGCACCACCTAAATTTGAGAAGATTTTTTTTTTTACCCACACATACTCATAAACTTGAATATGGTCTGTATGTTTTCATGTTATAATGTAGCACATTATAAGGTACATGTTTTAACTGGTCATTTGATTTAACTTCGAAAAAGCTCAACCGTTAGTTCCACGACTCCTTCACCACTTGCTGAGGTCAAAATAAAACATTCATAAACTCTTTTCAAAGAATGAGAAAAAACTAGCGGCTTATAGTCCGGAAATTGCAACATATCATTGGTATTGTATCATATTTCTTTTACAGATGGGGACACAGTGGCTTTAAAGAGCTCTACCCAGAGGAATTCAATAGTGACAGGTGAAGCAATGTAAATATTTTTTCTTCATATAATTTATTGAAAAAGTTACTCTGTATCAGTAATTTGGCCTTTTTTTCTTTTATAGTGGTTCCAGTGATTCGCAGAAAACCATCAGCAACAATGTTAAAAAATCTAAATCTGGAAAGGAAGCAAAACTATCTAAGCACAAGAAAAAATCTTCTCACAAGAAAAAGAAGAAAAAGAAGACAAAAGAGGAGAGCAAGCCAGTAAAGGCTGAATGCCGCAGCAGTGAGTGTAATGAAAGTGGTGCTGTTAAAGACACACGAAGGAAAAGGACCAAAAGTCGACATAAAAACAAGAAAAGTATGAAAAGATGTAGGGACTCTGACAGCAGCTCAGTAGACAGTGACAGTGAGAAGGACAAAGAGACACACTCATCCAGGAGAAAAAAACGCAAGCAGGCCTCTCACAAACCCTCTGACTCTGAACCGGACTCAGAGGAAAACAGGAGGAAAGATTGGAGGGCAGCAGGGGAGGAGAATTCAGATGGAAGTTCTGGAGATTGAAATATACTGCAAGTAACAAGCTCAGAACTGCTGCAACCTGCCGTTTCCCTCGGCAGCATTAGGATTCTTCTCTGCACCATTGTATTGTGCTTTTGGATGAGAACAAACCTGCGCTGTCTGTCTTCTCCACGGGCGTTTTTTGTTGTAATATCACACGAGCACCGCTGTGGCTCGAAGCCCGTAGTACAGAGGAGTAGACCTGGCGGGGCGTGTACCTCCTGCTTCAAAAGGAAATGGAAAGGCTGATTGGCCATCCCTTGATCATCGACTCTTTGGGATGTTCTCTCTGGGAGGTCTTGTAATGACAACTTGGAATGTTGTTTCCATTATTGGTGCAAATGTTTTTTATTCTTTTATATGTAGAAATAGGTGAGAAGAATAAGTTATTGAGGGACAAACACATGTTTTTAAAGAGTAGAGTGAATGGTGCTAAGCCGTAGGAAACATTTGGAAAGAGATGTTTCTAGCTATCGAGTACGGAAAACGTAATCCTGTAAATCAAAGATCAACGTATGCAATGTAGTCTGAAATAGAAAAGTTCTGCAGTTTCACTACATCCTGATTTGCCTCGTATCCCGCCTAAAGCAGTTCTTTTGTGATGCAAAGGATGTACCTGGCAGCCGTTCATGATCAAAGTGAATAAATGTAGTGATTTGCAGAATTGCTCCTTGACTTGTGCACGGAGAGGGCACTTCACTGCTGTAGGAAGGAGCTGTGAACCTGTTCAGTTTTCAGTCTTCATTCAGTCAAATCTGTGGACACATGTCAAAATCAATTCCTCCCTTTGACCAGAGGAATAATGTCAATCGTACTGCCATTGTTTTTCACTTATCTGTGTCTTTCAATTACACCTGCCAGATCTCCTTTGGACAAAGTAGATATGCCAAAGAGTGAGTTTGTCCTAGCAAATTTGGCAACAGGGAATTTCCGTGCCATCTGGGTTTTTCGATAAAGAATTGTTGCACAAGGATGCCCACTGGTAAAGCTTTTGTGTGCTGGAAAAGCCTAAAGCCATTCTCTCGGTCTGTGTCAATAGGCTAAGTGTTTTCTCCGAGCTGCAGAGAGTGGGCTGCATTAAGCTTGGCTGCAACTGCCCATTTATTGGAAAGGGAAGAAAGAAAGCAATACACAGGCAGCTAAATCTGTGTTGACATGGTGTGAACAACTTTTGGATTCATAAGTGCGTATGACAGTAAGTAACGTAGTTAGATGATTTTTTTTTGTTTTTTACAGTTTATAGAGCATATGTTTTTTAACACATGTTTTATTTACCATTTTATTGAAATACACTCAAAAATAAATTAATTGTTATAAAGTTTCCTTGTTTGTCATGTAAAACCAATAATTGTGATCAACAAAAGTTAGACCAAACACAGTGAACACAGAATTCCTGTGCTCTCTTTTCGAGTGACGGCAGTTTTCCCTTGCTCAGAAGTGCTGAAGAGACATAACACACTTCACTCCATTCTCGGTGTAAGCTAGTTTGGCTGTCCGGGTCAATCTTTAAGACTGACGGAGGCTCTGAGCTAAGCAATTTGAGTTTGTTTGACAATAATGGTTGCATATAATTGATGTATACTTATTAGAAATGGAGTAAAACTTGCACACTTTACGGATTCCTAAAAAAATTGACATAGCAATTTGTGGTTTACTCTTCGCAAATATTTACCTGAAAAAGTGTCAACTACAGTATAACTTGGCTAAACTTTAAATCTATTGTGTAACATTTTATAGTTTGCTTACTGCAGACAAGTCTGTGTGTATTTGATTTTAATATCAATGTATGCATACAATTTGAAGACATTGCATCAACTCATCTCCATGGATTAAAGATACATCCATGATTAAGACCTTACAATAGACCCCTTCAAATGATTTTATTCTCTTTGCAAGACCAGGTCCATTGGCCGTTTTGTCTCCCTCTAGTGTGCCGTCTTATGAAGTGCACTCCACCTCACCATTTAAATTCAGCATCACATACAGGCTGCCATGTTCCCGGGAGTCCACTCTGCTCCACGGCCGGTGTGCAGCTTTTACAGAAGTGCAAATCATATAAATAGTGTGCAGTAGGCATCAAATATTTATCATCTCGACTCATGTGACTGCTGCTCTGGACACTCTGCTGATGCTGAAACGCTAGGGAAAAAAATGCTTGCAAACACAGTACCCACACAAAAATGTTTATTCCCTTTTCTGAGGGATATAGTATGGCCCAAACCTTGACATACTATAGGAAGAGGAGTGATGACACAGGTTTTTAATGTAAAAACTTGCAGCCAACACCCAAATGCTTTGTAAAAAGTCATGTGACAAATGACTTACTTACATAGTTAGTACACATACACCAATGTTTTAATATACTTATATATGTATCTTTTGTCTTTTATCTAGACCAGCCAGATACAGTACCCATTATTTTACACAATATTCAACATCATACAATCTGGCCACCATAGAGGAAATTCCAAGTCCATCCTCCCTATGCTAACATTAGAAATCGGCATTTGTAAAATTCAGTTCTTTTTCATTATTACTGTTATTTGTATAGACTGGTGGTGATACAAGTTCTTGTATCTCGTGTCTTCTGTGCAAAGTTTTTTTTTTCTCTCTTGAAAAATAAAATAAAAATAAAAACATGATTAACATAATACCTTGACATTCACTTTACATTTATGAAGATAGTTTTTTACTCATTTTTTGGACAATTAATCTGAAACAGTCGCATCCGAATATCACACTCCCTTGGCATGTCACAGGAAAATCATAAAATAAAATAAAAATAAAATCCGAGAAACACTCTAAATGTCAGAGTGCGAGGCAATGGAAAAGAGGAAGTTTATGACTGAGCAGCATCCTCCATTCGTACATCTTTTAGAGTAAGGCACTGCTGCATAAAGTAAAGACATGATCGACAGAGCTCTGGGGAATATGACATGGAGCCAAAATGGAGAAAAATGGTTCAGAAACTCAGAAAAGTTTGCCTTGGTAAATGTGCTTGCGTCTCATCTGCTGTGTACAGGGCTGTGTGCTTATGTCTGTTTGTGCGTATGCAAACTGCTGTCACACAGGCTACATGGTTCCTCACACTGTGCTCTCTAACATCCACTCAGTGCTGCTGAACGTAACTTTCCTGTTAGCAAGAGGGGATGACTCCATGTTGAGCTGGTTGGTGGAGCGATGCCACCTTGTCTTCGCTCTGCGCGGGTAACTATGACTCTGAAATATGGAGTAATCCCCGCCATCAAAGGAAAATCTGTGCCTAGTTCGTGACAGATCATTGGGGAGCAGTCCCATATTAGCCAGAGCACTCTTCTTGTCCTTGAGCCGTGGAGCCTCTTTGGTGCCAGCGTTGGGGCCTATGAGACACAGAGACATAGTGGAGCCGGTCAGGCTACTGTCCGTTTGTGTGTCCTCAGATGGAGGACCAGAGAAGTGTGCATCCACACTGGTCCTCCTCTTCATCCGATCTGCAGACAGTGAAGGCAGCTCGACCTCCATGATGGCAGTGGTGGATGTGAGGTTCTCCTTCTTGTCACTTTCCACACGCAGGACCAGAGCCATGCACTCTTTGAGACCCTGGGCCTGACCCTCATCAGAAGGCTGCTTGGACACTGATCGCTGCAGCCTCTGCTGGCTGCCATTGGTCTGGGAGTGCATACTGGAGCTGCACTTTCTTTTGTTGTCCTCCGGGCTGCTGTAGGCCTTGTAGCGAATCATCAGGATGATAATAAACACAAGCACAGATGCCACAATGATTCCTCCTATAATGATTATCATGGTTCCGCCCAGGAACTGGCTGTGCATGAAGCGGCACTGGCTGACCTCATTGGCTGTGTGGAACTGTATACAGCCCACCACTCGTGTGGCAGTGAGAGACGTGATCCCGTCATCGTAGACTGCCAGCACGCATAGGTCGTACTCTCGCCCTGCAGCCAGGTCATTGATCAGGAAGTTCTTATTTGTGGAGGGTATCATCCTGCAAAGAAACATAATACCATAATGATTAATCATCTGCGTGCCAGTTCACCAATTGCATATGAAGTATTAAATCCCACAGTGGTATTTGTTTCAAACTACAAAACACAAAAGGTATCTCCTTCTTCTCTGTGACATTAGATATCAGTCACTGGTAGGCACTAGGCAGACACAAAGGGCCCAACACTTCATTAGAGCTGAGTGATGGGAGATTGGGTCACTTCACATAATGCCAGTAAAAAGCCTTCAATGGGTTTGGGTTTAAAATGACAACAAAGGTAAACTATGAGGTGATAAACAGGGAAGACATGGCTCAATGACTAAACAATATTGTACAGCAGCTGCAGGCCTTGGAGAAGTGACGCATGACGCTCAGACACTTTGAGACTACCTGGGGTTACTGTTGTCTGCAGCAGAAGGATTACATCTCAGTGCACAGAGGACCAGGCATTGGCTTCAGGTCAGTTCTGGCATTAATGTAATTAGAGAAGCCGTGCTCCTTCTCCCTTAAGGGGCTTTGTAGATATCACTTGTATGTAATAATGTACCACCTTAAGACACAACAGCCTCTGCTTCATGGCTAAATAGGATGATTAAATTATACTGAAGAGTGACTCATTATACCAATAAAAAATTTGTTTTCCCTTCTATG
Source organism: Knipowitschia caucasica (assembly GCA_964034765.1). Lineage (NCBI taxonomy): Eukaryota > Metazoa > Chordata > Actinopteri > Gobiiformes > Gobiidae > Knipowitschia > Knipowitschia caucasica. The sequence goes on from OZ035832.1 coordinate 12,018,219, forward strand.
TAATTTATTATTGGACTAAAATAAATTACATTTGGAGCAATAGTGAAGAATACTTTCCTTCAATCTGTATCAAGTTTATCCTCATTAATAAACAAATACATTTTAAAGAGTGGGGTCAGAACTACATTAATTCTGTAAACTCAACGGGACAATCCTGGTTTTAAGAAAGGTCAATAAACACTAATACAATTTTAAAACATAAATATATCATTTATTTAATGCGAAAAGCTTAGCAATTTCTACTCTAAATCATGTTTATTAAATGTATTGGCAGCTGAATCTACATCACTCCGTCATCTCTGTGTTTGCTAAGGACCACTGTGGCATTAGGCAGATGGCACCAGCAGATGCCTCACTTTCTCTGTTGCCCTCTCCAAGACCCTCATACCTGTACACCAGAGTGTCATCGGCGGAGCTGTTGTACTGGATCTGGTACATGCGAATGCCGGGGATGTGGCGCTCTGATGGCCAACGGATAACTGCTGAGGAGGAGGTCAGCTCGGACACCATGACTCTTCTGTCCTGCTTGTCATAGCCCTTGGTGTCGTTGCCAGATTTGGAGGAGGTGGTGATGTCGGAGAGGCCCGGGTCTTCCCTCATGTGTGCTGTGTTGTTAACAAACAGCGGAAGGGGGATCATATTGATCTCAACAGCAGCTGTGGCGATGCCTGCAGCATTCGATGCCACACAATTAAAGGACCCACTATCCTTCAGAGTGGTGATGAGAATATCAAGGGTCCCATTATCATAGAGGATAGTGCGAGAGTTATTGTGCACCAGCTTCCCATCTGGAGAGCGCCAGTGAATCTCTGGGTCTGGATCCCCCACTGCTTTGCATTTAAGAGTCACGCCCTGTCCCTCCATCACAAACGGCTTTGTGGCTACATGTTTGGTGATGAGTGGAGGCTCGCAGATGAACTCCTCCTCTTGAATAGACCAGAAATATTTGTCCATGAGGTGCTCTGGGGAGGCGCAGGTCTCCAGGTCATCCTCTCTGGTCAGCCTGCGCAGCCACAGCAGTTCACAGTTACAGTGCAGAGGGTTTCCCCCGAAGCTAACAGCCAAAGTAGATGAGCTGGAACCTTTGGCGTCTGACAGAACCTGGGCGTGTTGAAACAGACTGTCTGGGGGCAGCTTCTGCAGCCTGTTGGAGGTCATGTCCAAACGCACTAGCTTGGTCAGCAGTGTAAATGTCCCCACGCCAATGTGGTCAATCAGGTTGTGGTCCAGTGTAAGCGTGTTAATGTTGATCATTCGTCCTATGGCCTCCCAGGGAAGAGTGCGCAGATTGTTGTTTGATAGATCCAAATCCTCTATAGTGGACACAAATTCATCAAACGAGTTTTCATCAACTTCATGAATCTGGTTATTCCCCAGAATGAGATGGCGCAGGTTCACCAGTCCTTTAAAGTGATCACTCTTTATAACCGTGAGGCGATTTCCATCCATGTGAAGCGCCCGCAGAGCTCTCAGGCCGACAAAGGCTTGTGGAGTGATTTGACTGATGGTGTTACGAGACAAAGTCAGGTGCACCAGACTGGTCATGTTGAAGAAGTCTTTGCGTCGCACAATAGTGATAAAGTTATCTGTGAGGCGCAGCTCTACGGTCTTGCGGTCAATGGTGGGTGGAACAAAGAGCAGGCCGGTCTTGGCACACAGCAGAGTGAGAGTTGGGGACAGGTGCTGGCAGATGCATCGGCCCGGACAGCTGTAGCTCCGGACGAACGCCGTGCACAAGAGCAAGCACAGAACCAGTCGCTCCATCGCAATCAGCTTCAGCTCCTGTGAACGACACAGAAAAAGAATGACAGCCAGTGATTGATAGAAGGCATCATTGACAGGAGTATATGAATAAAAACACAAGACTAAAAATATACACTAAGGTTAAATATAATACTTTTCAGGAGTAATGGCAAATATACTCCTGATTAACAACACAATTAAATGTCTCTGCCCTCAGGTGGTTGAAATCCAAAGCATTTAATATGATATTATTCTAGGATTTATCTTTTACCTGACAGTGCCTTTTGTATACCATAAATGTATCTTCTGTCACATAACAACATGTTTTACCACTGCATTCCCATCAAAAGGGAGAATTCTACCAAGAAAAGGGCACTTGTCAGTAGAGTGTAAGGAGTTTATGACCTTTTCAAGATCCATATTTCCCACCTCTTCTCACATGTACTGTACTGTGGCATTCGACCGAGAACTGTCATGTAAATCAAAGCAACAAAATTACATGAAAAGCGAAGGTGAAGGTTGTTTTTTCTAAGAAGGCTGTGAGATGACTGTTAGATATCCTGGTTTAAAGGATGTCCTGATTCTCTGATTCCTATTTAGCCGTATTGATTTCACTTCTGGAACGAACACGCCTGTGGTGACAGGAGTAAAAAGAGATCCTTGGCTGTAATAACCATAAAGAGCCCAGTGGAACACAACACTGAGACTCTAGTGCCAGTCAACCAGTGGTTTCAGTCTCTTTGGCAGGCATCTTGACTGCTAATACCCAGAGTTCATCAGTGGCGGATGAGAAGCCTGGTAATGCCAGCTAAGATGACAAGGGACATTGCATTCCTTTTTTCCTCAGACTGAAGACTTTGTCACCTCCATGGTCACAGTCATCAGCAGAGTGATCAGTTTTCCATGTATTTTAAATAAATGCAAAATTGCAAGGCATATGATTTGCAAATCAGCTTAATCAGCTGTCAATACAATTTTAAACTCTCCTTTTGTATGTACGGAGGCCACACACACTGCTGCTGTAATAATAATAATCATAATACATTTATATACTTATTGACGCATAGCAGATATGTATGTTTAGACTTCAATGACTGGTCGCAAAAACTGAAGGATTTGTGCTACGCAGTTATAACATGGTCGTTCAAGGTGTTATGTAACTTCAAAATCGTTTTCTTTATCTTGTAATTTCCCTGAACACAGACGGCAACAATTGTGTGAGAAGATGGTGAAGATCTTGTTTTGTATGGATATATGCACATATGTGAAAAGTAACAGAAACAGGCACAGCACAAGTAGTTCCAGCTTTTCATGTAGGAGGGTTGTATAAAACAAAATTAATAATGACATCTTGAACTGTGTATATACAATCCTCAATTTTTAATGCCAAAAATGAACTAAATTAAACCCTATTCAGGATTTACTTTAAGATCACCTCAATAACCAATCAGCAGTTTTATCCAAGATCAACTATTGGAACCATAATATAAGCGTGATTTCACCTTGGAGAGACCCATGAGGAAACGCATTAGACTTATTAGATTTAAGCATGTTTATTGATTGAGCATGTTTGGCGCCCTAGGCCCGGGCGGGATGCTGTTGAGCACGGCGCTTGCTCGCGTGCATGATCCCCCCGGGGCCTAGGCACTGGTGACGGCAGAGGCAGTAGGCAACACGCTTCATGCGAGAAGGAGGAGGTGGGGCGGCGGCGGCTTGCAGACTTCAGAAGATCGGGAAGTGGGCGTCTCCGGCTTTTAACTTGCTGTCCTGGTGGTTATTGGTTGACTGGGTGTGGGCGTTGCTGGTATTGATGAGTCGAGGAAGAGCAGCCTGTGGCCTGGCAGCAACAGCCGGGTCTACCACGGTGAACTTTCGCGAAAGCTCCATTTCACCTTGGAGAGACCCATGAGGAAACGCATTAGACTTATTAGATTTAAGCATGTTTATTGATTGAGCATGTTTGGCGCCCTAGGCCCGGGCGGGATGCTGTTGAGCACGGCGCTTGCTCGCGTGCATGATCCCCAAAAAGCGGGCCTGCGATTGGGATAGCAGGACGCACTGCGCGGGCCTGAGAGCATGAGCGAGCTGAGAACATGCGCGCACGCGCATGTTCAGCCAGCCGCTGTAGCAGAGGAATCTTTGAGCGAACTGAGAACATGCGCGCACGCGCATGTTCAGCCAGCCGCAGCAGAAGAATCTTTGAGCGAACTGAGAACATGCGCGCACGCGCATGTTCAGCCAGCCGCAGCAGAGGAATCTTTGAGCGAACTGAGAACATGCGCGCACGCGCATGTTCAGCCAGCCGCAGCAGAGGAATCTTTGAGCGAACTGAGAACATGCGCGCTCGCGCATGTTCAGCCAGCCGCAGCAGAGGAATCTTTGAGCGAACTGAGAACATGCGCGCACGCGCATGTTCAGCCAGCCGCAGCAGAGGAATCTTTGAGCGAACTGAGAACATGCGCGCACGCGCATGTTCAGCCAGCCGCAGCAGAGGAATCTTTGAGCGAGCTGAGAATATGAGCGCACGCTCATATTCAGCCAGACGCTGAAGCAAGGAATCTTTGAGCGTTTGAGGAAAGTGCGTGCCGCCACCAGAATCTTATTGCTTACTTGCTTTGCTGGGAGCTTACGAGGAAGCCGGTAGACGTTGTGCTGCCATGATAGCGGTCGCATCTGGCCTGATGTAGGTGGAGAAGCCGAAGAGGACCAGCGCCCCAGCTGTTGCAGAGAAGAGTGGGGGAGCCCCAGCGAGGTCGCGCGCGTGGCAGCACCTATCCTGTGGCAGCGCCTATCCTGAAGGAGTGGGCTGTATAGAGCTGGGGAGACAAATTGCAGACTTCAGAAGGAGCAGTAGTGATCTTAGTCGAGCTCTGAACCAGGTTGCTGTCATGGGAAGAGTGTCTGGAGTGAGAAAGAGGTCCGTTAAGATTTCCTTTTTGCAGCGGAGGCGAGTGTAACGCATCATGGACCTGTAGGGGCAGAGAGATGTGTCCGAGCGAGCTGTTACTATATTGCAGGCTCCTTGATTTTTGAATGTTTGAGACGGAGGTTGAAATGGTCTGGGGACATTATGTTGGGTGAAAAGAGCGACCTTTGTGTAATGCTTCCACTACGTCGAGATTATCCCACGTGACAGAGATCCTCTCTCTGCCACGCGTGATTCCACAGCGCGCAGGCCACGACCACTGGGAATATTTCGTGTAGGGCAGAGGAGATGCTCCGGTGGAAAGTAGCGGCCACGCTCGGCAACCAGTGGTCCTGGAAGAATCCCCCAAAAACCCACGGAAGGGGCAGCGTCCGTGTAGAAGCGGAGACCTGTAGGGGCAGAGACATGTCGGAGAGGGCCATTGATGTTGCAGGCGCCCTTACGCTTGAAACCTTGGGTTGGAGAGTAGATAATCAGGATAGTGGATGGTCGGGAAAGCCGTGTCTCGGACCGCATGAAGGTTGAGTGAGCAATGGTGAAACGCTTACGCAGAGAAGCCATAGAAGGAGAGCAGGAAGATGCTGCGAGGAGGGCGGACATGTACTTGGGAGATGAGCCGGAGTTCAGCGCCGCTGCAGGATGGGCAGCACGATGGGGGAGCCTGCGATCAGAAGAGTGAAGAATACAGGTATGGATGCCTTTGATTAGGAGTCAGATTGACGGCTCAGCGCAGCTACTCGGCCAGCTGCATCTGATAGAATCAGAAGATTAAGTAGAGAGATGAAGCATGACCGCCGAAGCGACCCTGGGAGCATAGGTGCGAGTCCAGCGCAGCGCGGCATGCTCAGCCGGGCTGCATCCATTAGAAGCAGGATAAGCTTCTGAGAGAGTGGGTTGCAGACTTCAGAAGATCGGGAAGTGGGCGTCTCCGGCTTTTAACTTGCTGTCCTGGTGGTTATTGGTTGACTGGGTGTGGGCGTTGCTGGTATTGATGAGTCGAGGAAGAGCAGCCTGTGGCCTGGCAGCAACAGCCGGGTCTACCACGGTGAACTTTCGCGAAAGCTCCATTTCTCCATCTTTTTGTGAATGTGACAGATGTAACAACAGCAGCGCCCACAGTAAAGGTTTTAATGTTGCTGTGTGCTTTGGCAACATTTCCTTTTGATGGGGATTTTGCCATAATGGCCTTTGTGATGTTTGGAGAAGAAAAGACGAGTTATGCACGCCGAAGAAAATCTTTGTGGAATCTACTCTCAGTATAATCATAGCTTTGGAAGGGACCAGGAAGAGCATCAGAGTTGATGGAAGGTGGATCGAACAATCTGGGAAGAGTGGGATTCAGCTAAACAGGCTAGGGTGGATGTTTACTGTACAATTTAAAGATTTTAATAATAAAAAGAATGGTTAAAAACAAAATGGCCCAGTGCGTTAGAAAGGCCCAGACAAAGTCCAGACTTAATCCAATGGACAATCTTTGGAAAGACACCTGCAGTTCTCAAACGCTCTCCATAATCCGACAGAATTTGAGTTTTTTTAAATCGAACTCTGGAGACTTACTTCTGTGATTTCAGCAAAAGTGAGTCTCACAAAGGATTAACTCATGTTGAATGAAGACTTCACTTAACACTTACTTAATTGTGATCTTGTGAAAAAAATAAATAAATAAAATAATTCAATACCATCCTAAATTCATTATATTATAATTTTGCACTTGTGGACCAAATGCTGCGCAGCTGTGACCACAGTCATTCCAGACAATGAATAATAACAGAGGATATCATGACACAGAGCCACATTGGCTACAGCCAAGCAGCCTGTAGGCTATATGTAATGGGCACTTTTGCACATCTATTCCAATGTGGTTTTACTGCAAATGGCAAATAAACAAAATATGAATCTGAAAAAAGACACATTCTTAATGGTGTTAATTAATTAATCAATATGTGATGCTAAAACAAACTGTCCACGAGAAGGGGCCATAAAGCTATGGACAACTCAGAATGATACTGTAACAAGAAAACTGGAATGCCATTGGAAAGGTGATCTAGTGAATGTGCATACAAATTAACATAACAGTATAACAAAACAAAATAAAATAAAAAGGACCATACAACTCACGCAGTGTGAAAAGCCAGTCTCAATGGGTCTTAAGAAACTTAAAACACACCACAGAAGGAGCAGTTTGAATATGGCGGGGCAGAGCGTACCATAGCTTTGGTCCAGTCGCAGAGAATGCCCTGTCCCCCTGGGTTTTAAGTCCGAGGTACCACAAGCTGGAGACCTAAGACCTCAGCGCTCGGGGCGAATGGTAAATTTGAATTAGGTCCGAGATGCAAGGAGGCGCCAGTCACATTATTGTGATGTGGTCGCACCTTCAGCTTCCTGTCAAAAGTTGTGTGTATATAAATATATATACATAGGAGGGAGTTGACCATGAATGTTGATAAATGTCCTCCATAAATGTTAACATGAGTGTGCATTAAATGATTGAACATTTTAAATTCTGATTTTGTAATTATAAGTGCTACTATATACAGCTCTACAGGGACTCAAGCCAAAAAGAAACATATCTAATTAGTGGAATACATCTTTTGTAGTCTTGTATGTTTGGACTTGAAAATCTGTAATTCAAACAACTACTACTGCCAATTTAGTTGTATTTGCTTTCAGTTAAAGATTTGTCTTTTTCATTTCAACATTTGAGTCCACAGTATTTTATTCTTCTTGTTACCTCCTAATTAATAGTTAATGTAATCTACTATATTCTTAACCTTGATTGTGTTAGCATGATATAACTTGGCCACAACGTCCATTCTCTCTGGGGGCCATCTGTGCACATTTCTGCCACACCATCAAGAATACTCTCCTATTGATCTTTCAGTGGATCCCACAGGAGGGAAAACTTTGTTACCACAGCAACTCAACGTAGAAATAGGTCTATGAATCGCATTAAGGAGATGCCCAAAACGCCGGCTCCTGATGGTAATGGGTGTTAAGAGGGTACGATTACGTGAACAGATGTACAAATGGCTGAAGCGATGGAAAGAAAAGGGCAGCTCTGCCTACAAATGCTTTATTGCTTAATATAAGCTTGCGCCGCTAAACCCATGAGTCGACGACAGCACAAAGCTAAAGTGGAGTTTATTCTTCTGCTCACTGTGAGAGATATGAACTGCCACCCAAAATCAGATTTAATTAATGAGGAGGAATAGCAATTAGTGTGAACATGCAGCCATTATTTTTATATTATAACAATTACCACATGTTTGATAGGCTCAGCAAAGTGAAAACTTCAATCTTATTGCAGCAATATCTTTATACGTTGAAACTGTTGGACAAGCATTTTTGTAATCTGAAGATCATTATATCTAAGTAAAAGTGAACAATTGTGAAAATAAATATTCAGCTTCTGCATGCCACTGGTGAAAAGCATTGGGCAGTGTATCTCTCCAAATGAAACCAAATGAAACAGGACATTTGACCACATTAGTGGATAAAACGATCTATACTGTGGCGTGTTGTCTGCCCTATGTGTCTTCAGTGATGCTCTTGCTGCGTTCGCCTTGGCGTGGTAGGTTTGTTCTATCTACTGGAGGGGATATAGAGTATTTTCTTAGATGGTAGAGAGCTTAACCTTTGTACCGAGGAGAGTCCTTCAGGCAGCCGAGGAGCTGCCCACTGTCCATTCACAAACAGTCTCCTCCTGAGGCGAGGAAGGTCAGCACAGATATGTCCATCACCATGTTCCGATCTCTTTGCATTCAAGATGTATAACACTTTGAATGCCACATTTACCCTCCGTTAAAGGTCTAATATTCCGCTCTTCTTCATTTTTTCACTATCCATCCTGAGCACATGTGTGATAATAACTTGGGTGATACACCAAACAACACTCAAAACTTGTGAAATTAAAGCCATTTCTTGCATAGAGGTGATGTCTCTTTAATTGAAACAAGCTGATCACTGGTTCTTGGCTGTAAGCCCGCCTGCCCCAATCCGTGCGGTAATGTGGAGGCAAATTAAAGTTTACAGGTAAACGCGTCAGTGTGAAAGCTAACTGTTCAGGTAATTTCAGACCTGAGAATAAACAGTAGTATCCGGTAAGTAGCACTGTACTTATAGATATAGGCTCCTCGTTAGCATATTTTATCTTGCAGATAAACTTATTTGTAGCGAGGATCAGAGCCAGATGCCCTTGAAAAAAAAGTCCAGCCACATTCACCTTCTTCGTATTCAGGCCAAATAGTGCTGTCACACATTTCCACCCAAAAGCACATTTTCTCCAAGTTCACATGATACTAACGCTTTCAGCTGCTGAGAAAAGCTATGCTATCAGAGTTTTTTTATTATTTACAATTTGATCTTCAGGTGATTATGTCACAAGCTCCTCATTGTGCTTCAGAATGATATGAACTTTAAAGAGTAAACAAAAAAAGAAAGTTACTTGCTATTATTTATAATCATTACATTAAACATTAGTATAAGTATTTATGGAAGTATTCAAATACATCTTTGGTAAAGCACGTATGTGAATACCGGTACACGACCATTAACATACTACAACAGTGCAAACAAAGATAACAGCTTTATAGAGCATTTTCCTCAAGACATATTTGTGCAATAAAGGCACGTCTGTTTGTGTCCAGGCAAGGGCTTGATATAAAATCATTATGCAGGAACCATAGAACGAAATATCCTTCTCTTTAAGGAGCTTGAGAAACAGAATAAGCACCCCTATAGGATCCAGCGTAAGCAGTTTGTGTGCAGCGTCCTATTTCTGCACGTCACACCTCTTTGCTGCTGCAGCTTATAACATCAAAGAACAGACGTGAGAACAATACCCAGAACTGTAGTATGAGCCACTAAGAAGGCAAGAAAGATTCATCCATGTCATTAACATACTGCACATCAGCATCAATAAATCAAAAAGATGTAGTGTGCCAATCACTTCTCAGAGATAATGGCCCTCTCCACCATGGAAGCTGAATCTGTGTCCAGCAGGGGTGATCTTATTTAGGGTGAGCAAGACCGTGTAAAAGTATTAACAAGTGCAACATGAATTACATCTATTCTACTTAAATACATTTACATTTTGAGTGTGACCGAGTTCCTGCCCATAGACAAAGAGGAGTGGACCAACACCTCTGCAGTATTCATGCAGTCTCATCAGCATCTTCAGAAGCTTTAGTTAGACTTGTGAGCCATGTCTGATAGTCTATTTTTTGCATTTTGTTCAGAGTAGAATACTACAAATATAACGGAAAATTAGAATATATTATAATTTTACCGAATCACGTTAAAAAGCAGATTATTTGTACAATGCTTTGGTATCACAGACAGAGAATCATTGTCAGGAAATGCTGTCTTGAAATCAGGAGATTACAAAATTAGCAAAACATGAAAACACTACAAAACACACTTTAAACACCCTTTCCTCCTTCCTCCTCCGTCGAGCAAAGACGTGTCTTAGTCCGCTCCTGCTTCTGAACGGCTTGCTATCTCCTGTTTTTGTCTTTTTTCCTGGAGCTTTGCCACAGACAACTCTAACAGAATGGAAATGATTAATTGGTCCCTCAACGCAATTGATTCTATCTTTTCAACTCGTAAGCGTGGGTCTGGAGAGCCCGTGTGTCCGGACGGGACTTCACCAGCGGGGTATACACTTGACAGCTGGAACAAGTGGCAGCCCCTCTGTCTGTCGACCCTGTCCATTGAAGATTCGGAAGACGTATATATCTTTGGCATTTTGGTGGCGGGAATCCTCCTGTTTGGGTTTGGAGCGATCCTCTTCTACCACAAATTCGGAGGCATGGCAGTTCGCAAGATTCACGACCTGCTGGCCGATAAAATTGATGGGATGTACAAGGAGCTTAGCCGTGTCGTGGTTGAGAGTGCCGTGTCTGGACAACGGAGAGTGGTGTTGGTGGAACAGTTGATCAAAGACCTCGCAGCTCGTTCACTTGATGGACATAAGACCTTGGAATTGAGATTGAATGACATTGTTTGTCAGGCTTGATCTCTCTGACCCGGCTTGGATTTGCCCCTGTGTACGGAGGTCTGAGGGCACCGGAATTCGGTTTAATTGGAATCAATAGAATATCTGCCTGATTTTGACTGCGACATTGCAGGCGATGTGTTTTTCTCCTCCTGTGGCTTCTCTCTCCACTCTTATCTCACATTCCTCAGCCAAGGCCATAAACAAGGTCCCACAATCTACAACAACTCACACTATTTCAGTCTTCAGCAAGGATCCCCCACCCCCGCCTCCCTCTACCTATCCATCTTGCTCCCTCCCTCCCCTCCATTCCTTATTGTTTTCCTACTCACCCCTCCCTGATCCCGCCCCCCTCTGACAGCTACATTGGGGCCGGCCGAAGAGGTGCTCTTCCCGAGAAAAAAAATCCGTGGTTTATAAAAAGCACAATGTGTCTATCCAATTGTTTGTGAACTGTATGTTATTGCTCTCTGCTGTTTCTTGCTGCACACAGCGCCGCAAATGGCGAAGTGGCACGCTCTCTGCCAAAACAATTTCCAAGTGATAACTTTGTTACTCACGTGGCAATAAAAATGATTCTGATTCTGATTCTGATTCTGATTCTGATTAAAACACAATCATAACATGGCTAGATCTCTTCCAGCTCTCAAAAAAACAATTTAGCATACATCACATTTTTGTCATGGTCTGTATTAATAATTTGGTTGAACGACAGCTGATATGCCACCGTAATGACAGGATTACAGTAAGATTGTTTCCGGATTTTAAAGTGCACAAATATGTTCAGTTCTACAGTAGAATAGACTAATCCCATGTGGCAGGAGTTTTAAGCGCCTATAATGACTTTGACAGTGATGGCAAGTGTCCTCTCAGAGACACATGACCGGCGCTGATGCGGAGTAAGGACATTTTACAGGCAGCACGTTGTCAAAAAAGCATAAACACCAATTAGAGTGTGCTGGCGGTGAACTGTGGACTGCCCTTGTGTGCCTCCTGTCAGGATACAGGCATAATTATTGACAAGCCAACTTCATCCAGTGGCTCTGTCTGCAGCGCTGGTGGCCCTCCACCCGCTGCAGCCCAGGGGAATTCTGGTCACATCTTATCAAGTGTGTGGAGGCTATGGGCATAAACAGCACTGGGACATTTGCATATCATAATTACGTCCACATGCAAAGATGGTCTCCTCAATTACCTTCCATTTCCAACTTTCAATGACGAAGAATTAACTGTAAAACTTTAATTGTAGCTGACATTTCTAAACAGGGGACATATTACCCGACGATTCACCTTTACCATCAGCGTGTTCATCTTCATTGATTTATGCGAATGTGGCGTTGAAGGCACCGCTTGAGCCAACCCTCAAACTGCATGTAGGAATGTAGGTTGTTTTGTTTTGTTCATAATTTGAAATTAACATCTTGATTTATTCACTGATGCTCTTTATGGATAGTTTATTTTGTTGCTTCCAATGCTCCTACGGTATATAAAACAGTAAGTAAAAATGCAGCACTGGGAGAAAGAAATATTCTCTATTTTTGTACGGTGGCACAGTGGTTAGAGCTTACGTTTCAAAGCAAGAAGGTTCTGGGTTTGATTAAGATAAGATAAGATTTGCTTTATTTATCTCACATAGGAGAAATTTACAAATTTACATTCCACCTCCAGGCCTTTTTGTGTGGAGTTTGCATGTTCTCCCTGTGTCTGCTTAAGTTTCCTTCGGGTGCTTCGGTTTCCCTAACACTAAAAACATGTACAATAGGTATGAATGTAATGATTGAGTGAATGGATGGTGTTGATTGGGGGCTTTGATGCGTTTCGCTTCCCCTCACGTGTGGAGAGAATGGGAAAATATCTGAACTCTGAACAATTGTAAAGCACTTTGGGTGACCTTGGTCTGTAAAATGCGCTATATAGATAAACATTCTTTATTCACCAACTTACTTATATTCGCAGATACTTATTGATTTTTCTTAACTTTAGCTCCTTTTGCGTTATTGACCTCTTTAGTGAATGAGAAACGCATATATTTGGCCATTAAAAACCTTTGTAGTTTGTCATTTCATGATTTAGAATTTGAAAGAACCTCTTAAGTCAACAATGTACGGTGAAACAAGGATGCAGGTTAAACGATGATATATGCCCGTATACCCCCATGCTACCACCAGAGGGAGTGGTATTTTTTTTCTGAATTTGCATATCACTAGCTGCAAACACTGTTGTAAAGAACAAAATTATACCTGAGAAATAGCCAACTTAGGTGTCCTACTTTTCTTTTTTAAAGGAGTGTGATGTCCTAGTGGTATAATTACATATATTTATTACCGGACAGAGGCGGAGGCTTGTAAGCAAAGGTTTGTGCCAGAAATATTTGTGTTGAGGAAGTATTTAATCAACTCCAGATTGTTCCAGGGAACAATGCTGTATCATGGTCAAAATCTCTAAGTACATATGCATATTATGTCTCCTAAACATTAGAAACGTACTCTCGGAACAGTCATTTTGAAGGCTCCCCTTCAAATTAATGGAATTCTGAAAAATTCCCCCAAAAAACAGTTTTAATGTATCACTACTGTTATTGAAATTCAGTAATCTGGTTAATATAAATACATTACAGCAAAACTATATGCTAACTGAAAGTAAACAGTATGTTGGTTGCTATGGTAACCAGCATTTGCTCCAAGCTGAGATTGCTCTGAACCAGTCTAGGATCAGTCTATAGCAGGGATGTCAAAGTCAAAAACATCAGAGGGCCAAAAAAACAGATTTGCTACAAGCCGAGGGCAGGACTGATTCAATATATTTTTAAACATATTAAAATGGTTGTATATAACCAATTGACGTAAGACCTAACACAATGTACCATATTTTATTTAGTGATTAAATGAATATTCAATTTTTTTTTCTATGCTATGTCAGTATTTTAAAGAGTAAAACATTTTTCATCGGGCTCACAGACTAAAACAAACTTCTGAATAATCCATTATGTCTCTGTACGGCCCGGTTCTAATACTAATCAATTATCCCGGGGTCCAAGATAGAGGTGCAACGGTTCATCACTGATCCGTGATCCGTTCGGTTCAACGTCTTCGGTTTGGTACAGACGTGATCCGCGGTTTGATTTATGAAAAAAAAGTTGTGCGCACGTTGTTCAGTCCACACACAGCGCGGTCATTGCGAGCGGAGGAACGGAGATGCTTGAAAGCCCTGCGTCATTTAAATCCCCAGTATGAGAGCATTTTGGCTTCACTGTAACTACACTGATAATTAATATTCGACAAAACTGTCACGATGTGTAAGCACTGTGGCACAAGAAAGACATGAGTTAAAAAAGCGTCTCAACGACCGCTTATTGTCGCGGCATTTAAGCAGCTTCTTTACGCACAGTCAGACCGGGCTAAAGTCAACTCTCCCGCCCATCCTCAGCTGAGCTCACGACTGACGCTTGGACGTCCCGCGGAACCTATAATAGATCCATGAGCGGAACCGCTCACTTCATCACCGCAGACTGGGAGATGAAAAGTCTGGCGCTGCAGACACGCCCCCTCTACGACAGTCACACAGTCACACAGCGCAGGTACTGACACAAGCAGCGGAGGAATGGAAGACAAAGGCCCAGTACTAATATCCCAGTCACAACTGATAATGCCAAAAATTAAATAAATGCAGTGAATGAGGCTGGGCCCAGAATGGACCGCCTCCTTGGGAGAATCAGGAAGGTGGTGTAATATATGAGGGTAAATATCCTCATAAAGTGCCTTCTTATGTTGCACTTTGTGTTGTTTTTCATTAATTATGTTAAATAGACATAATTGGATGGATGGAATATTCCATCCATCCATCCATCCATTTCCTTCCCCTTAATTCATTTCTAGGTCAGGGGGGGCAGTCAGAGCAGGTGCCGAGTCCACATGAGCTGTGTTTATTAAAAAGACAACACTTTTTTTTGAAAAATGAACCGAAAAATGAACCGAACCGTGGCCTCTGAACCGAGGTACGAACCGAACCGTGATTTTTTCAAACCGTTGCACCCCTAGTCCAAGATAATTCATTCGAGACCCCTGGACCTTAGCTTTGACACCCATGATCTATAGGATTAAGATAATTTCAAAAACATAATGACAAAAAAATAAACTTGTAGATACAGAAAAATAGTTATGAGTTTTTGAGCCTTTTGCACCTCACACACTCATATATAAATTAACCAATTAATTAACAACCATGAATAAACACACAAACAAAGGGGCAGCAATGGAGGAGGGCAGGGCTGTGTACTTTTCACATTTGTCTACTTATGTACGTTTGTTTTTATTTTTAATTTGTTTAATTGTCTTTGTTTTAGGTGGTGTTCTTTTGTGTTCTTGTTGAATGTCGCTGTGTCTGTCTGTTTGGTTGTCCATAATAAAAAAATGAAGAAAGATAAGCGTTTAAAACAAATATTGTATTGTCTGCTGAATCATTTGCGGATGCCGCCCCTTTTTTCATGATTCACAATATACGGCCCTCTGTGGTCTGTTTGTGTTGAACTGCAGCACAAGAGGAGAGCTATTCCTCTGCCTGCTGTCAGATGGTGTCAAAACCAGGAAACGGAATCCATCGCTCCTCACACTTTTTTATTTATTTCTAAAGGCTCAAGCTACATATTTTCATAAGACAAAACAAATAGCTCCACGACGCATACTGATGTCGTGCTTTTCCGCCATGTGACAGATTTACTGACATGAAATTGCTAAAGAAAAGTTGGAAAAAACACATGAAAAAATAAACGAGACGCAGTTGGTTGTGGGTTGTGTTAGAAAACGGCGTGTAGGATTTCTTTTTCAAGGAAGGGATAACATGAAATTGTCAGGGGGAGGGAAGAGAGCTGAATATTCAGTTTATATGGACCACTGCATTTTATTTGTCAATGGTTTGTCTTAAAGTATGACCAGAGTAAAAAGAATACGCAGGCAAAAAAAGAGTCAAAATATAGACACTGGTCATATTATTGTTTATACTATTGACACAATGTTACAAATGGTATTCATGAATTCTATTTCCTTGCTTACAAAAAGTAAAATATCTCTTCACTTATTCATATGAACCCAGGAATGCACTCGCTTGAGAATTTATTAGAAGCATTCACCCAAATGAATAAGTAAACAGTAAAAATAATGATATAAAACTCAACAGTCTGCGAGAATATATTTAGCTTTTGTGGCCATAACCTGGTATTGTTTCTTGACGTTGCCAAAATTGCATTAATGAAGCTTTTTGTGCAATAGAGTCTGACTAATTTCCCCATAAAAAGACAAATATTTCACAGAATATTCAAACACACAGCAGTGTTTAATACATAATATTATGATTCTTTCACTTTGAGGAATCTCCATTCTGTGTGTGGAATTTTTATACTCATTTGAGTCAAATTTGGACTTGGATGCCCTTTCTAAGACTGTTGTTTTGGTCTGCTAATGTTCGACTGTTTTGACTGGGTCCACGCTTGTTGCCATGGAGATGAAAACATGAATTCTACATTTAGTTGCCTCTTTGTAGAAACAGGGGCAACTCCATTTTCTTCAGTAATGCAAATTACATGTGAAACTTTTGAAAACTTTACCTGTCTATGGGAATTAGATTGCTATGTAGCTAGTGCCGTGTTCTTTGGGGTCGCAGTCTGAGCTCAAGAGACAGTAACCGACTCGACAGGCTGATCAGGATATGTGTCTCTGTGATTGGGAGAAGTGTGGACTCTGTGGGAGCTATGCTGGAGAGAAGGATGAGGGCTCTAATGCAGGGCATTCTGGGAAACTCCCAGACACCCTCTGTATATAACTCTGCACTACTACATATATATATATATATTGTATTTTGAAAGACTGGTATCGAAGCATTTACAGCATTTACAGCATTTACATATAGTTAAGTAATACAGCTACTACTTTTTTTGTATATTTTGTGTGCTCCCTGTGTGCTCTTACTACTGTCCTGTCTGTGCGCTGCAACATCGAAATTTCCCCACTGTGGGACGAATAAAGGAACTCTTATCTTATGACACTATGGCCGCTCAGAGAAGTAACCGTAGCAACAGGCTCCTATCACTGCGCTGACGAACAGAACGTTTCAAGAGATCCTTTGTTCCTTCAGCTGTCATACTGTACAACAAACCTGGCTGAGTCTTTTGCTGCTGGACTCCTACATTTCTCCTACAGGGGATCAATAAAGTATCTATCTCTATCTATCTATCTATATATCTATCAAAACTAATTCATAACAGACTCATTAGACTCAAAGTGAAGTACATCAAGCCTTTATTTAGTACCATATGAACCAGCCTGGACTCTGAGGAGCACAGGGACTGGACTCCTGTTAGTGCCCAGAGTCAGAACTAAACGTGGGGAGGCTGCTTTTCAGATCCATGCTGCTAAAATCTGGAACAGTCTTCCTGAAGATGTGAGACAGGCCTCCTCTCTGACAATGTTTAAAACCAGGTTAAAGACAGTTCTGTTTAGCTGTGCATACAACTGATGGATTTTATATTTTTATCTTTCTTTTTAATGTTCTGTGATTATTTATGTTTTTAATGCTTTCTTGTTTTGTTCAGCACTTTGAGCTGCCTTGTGTATGAATTGTGCTATACAAATAAAGTTGCCTTGCCTTGTCTTATTTGTTGTTAATGTTGTTAACATGTTGATTGCTTATAAAAATCTTTTTAAATATATTTAAAATGGACTGTAATTCATAATCATTAAAGCTATAAAAAAGACTCGGGATGTCACTTTGTATTTAATATCTCTAGCACACATAGTTTTCACATTTTAAGTTAAAATACATAAATAGATAAACTTTTGAACATTATCAAATTTTCACCCATTTGACCTGTGACTGAGCTGACATGCTTTTCTCTTAAAAACAAAAGTTTTATGCCATACTACAGCAAAAACAACATTTACAAGCTGAAAGCGGACCCTCCACCAGGAAAGCAAGGCAAGGCAAGGCAAGGCAAGTTTATTTATATAGCACAATTCATACACAAGGCAATTCAAAGTGCTGAACAAAACAAGAAAGCATTAAAATCATAAATTATCACAGAACATTAAAAAGAAAGATAAAAATATAAAATCCCTCAGTTGTATGCACAGTTAAACAGAACTGTCTTTAACCTGGTTTTAAACATTGTCAGAGAGGAGGCCTGTCTCACATCTTCAGGAAGAGTGTTCCAGGAAAAAGGCAACCGTGGAACACACTGACCCCCGTGGCTATAGATTTATTGTCTCTCCACTATAGCTCATTTATTTTAATCACACAAAGCTAATTTTCGACACGTACCATTTTGTTTGCCACCACAGAGGACACAATTGAGATTTATTAGGCGCAAGATCCACATGAACAAATCGTCTGTAATCCCAAAATGAAAAACTCACTTCTGTAATTGTTACCAAAGACAGAAGTTCAAATCTACCCAAGGCTGTAATGTATACAACTCAGCGCACACAAATAATGGAGCACACGGCGTTCAATCTGACACACATCGCAGAAATCCGGTTTAAGGAGAGCCTTCTGTCATACAGCAGACTGGAGTGTCAGTAACGGAGGCTTTCTTTTACAAAGGATGTGGAGCATTTACACCTATTAGCTGCATCCGACACATAATATTGTCCCGACACATGGGATAATAACTGTATTGGACAAGCTCTGGAAAAAACAATACCATCCTAATGGAGTGGGGCCTTTACCTTGGAGAAGATTCATACATCTAGCTGCACTCGAGTTATGTTTGACAGCCAAACTGTTCCCATTGTGAGAAAACAATCACAAAGTTTCTGCCGACATTTTGATTGACAATCTTTTTTTCCTGCACCACAGTCTAAAAATGTAATTATTTAGTTGTGAATTATCCTTCTAAAAGGCAAGACTTTGTGAAACATTAATATAATAATTAACACACACACATGCACACACACACAGTGTGGTTAAATGTTGGGGCGACAGTGACTCAGTTGGTAGAGCATTAGCCTCTGAGCCTGAAGGTTGAACCCATTGCGAGGCATTCTCCGCCAACTCCCACTGATGTCTGCTGTCGTTGTGTCCTTGGGCAAGACACTTAACCCCACTCTGCCTGAAGCCCGTGCTGAAAGATCAAGGCTGTACTGTCATCAGCAGTCATCCTCCTGTGGACTCACCACCTGCAGGAGGATCAGTGAGGGGCTGGTGCTCTGGGAATTGGATGAAGTTCTGACTGCCACCCCCCCAACCCAGAAATGGATTAAGGGGAAGAAAATGGATGGAGGTACAGTTTCTTGCCTAAGGGCAAAACAATAGTTGTTCTTTCAGGATCATGTCAGGTTCTCATTAGATAATGTAGTCTAAGAACTGTCAGTTCATTATTCTTGTTTAATATAATAATAATAATAATAATAATCCATCTAATTAATGAATTTCCAATTGTGAGGCAAATATCCCACCCAGGCTGTTACTATAATTACATTTGACTTTTTTCTAGTTATACACTTTGGTAGGTGATCCCATTCATACATTAGTTAAAATTGTCTATCCAATAGCTTGTATGTGCAAGGAATAACACGACTATTTGAGGTTTGCAAACTTGGTTACAATCCCATGGAAGAAAGCAAGATTAAAAGTATAAAATATAGAGTGTGAAAATATCACCATAAGCCGATCATAAAAGAGTCACTAATCCTGTCACAATCGTGGGGCAGAGGTGCAGCTTTGTACTGGCTTTGATCCAGACACTTTCAACATTCAACATTATTACAGACTACATGTGTTTACTGCCACTAAAACAACACTTCATTTTTGATCTGTGCAACCTTAGTTTCTACAAAATGTATGCATTTCTTTTTTTACCATTTTTGATCCTTTACATAGTTGCTAGTTTAGCCTTTAACCTAATATACGGTAGTGCTGTCATAAGTATTGACATTTGATCTACTGCTGCAACTAGATACTAGATGAATTTACATAAATGCAACATGTGTTTATTCATCGTGGGCTAAGGGCATAGGTCTGGTTCACTTGAACTGGACCATCTCTGGTTCACTTGGGGCAAAGATGCCTTATTTGGATGTTACATCAGTCACCAAACAAGCAAAAGTGTGCACTAGTCACTAATGTCAGTTTAAAAATGTTGATACACATCTGTAGAACCTTACTCCCCAAGTGAACCAGAGTTGGTCCAGTTAAAGTGAACCAGAGCAACAAGTATGAATGCCCCCCCAAAAAATCCGCCTAACTTCTCAATATTCAATGTAACACATTCAGGGTATTCTTGTATAGCCCTAAATCACAACAGTAGTTATCTCAGAGGACTTACAGGTGAAAGTAGCATGGTGCTAAATCTGGGGCAGCCATGTTTTTTTTAATGTTACTGCACATTGTCCTTGAAAAAATCGTTCTCAAACTTACACATGCGTTGAATTCGCCAACACAGATCAGAGAATCAAACAGTTCAAACACAAGAAATAGAACAAAAACACATCAGTATTGGTCCATTAGGGGAAGATGACCAATGTCCATAAATGTTAATGAAATTCAATCAAGGTAAAAAAATATGCACTATTGTAAGGTAGTTAGTTAGAAAAGTTTATAATTTATGTACTTATATGTTTATATGGGAAAGTTTTCAGATGGACCCCTAATTTTCTTCTACGTGGGGGAACAATAAAGTATCTGTCTATAAATGTTGTTGAATATTGAGTGTCCTGGATCATCACCACTGTCCTTTCACACACCGTAGAGTCCTGTTACGTGCACCAGCAAGTTTATATCAATTTCAAAGTTAAAATATGTAGAGAACAATGCTGGTCCGTGTGTAAATTGGGTTGAGACCTTTTGTAGCTGTTATTCTCTCCTGTTTCTGTTATTTCAGATTAGGTACATTTTCATGGCTGGCTGTCAGGTCAGGTACGGTAACTGCAATCCCATTTTCAGAAGAATACTTTACACTTCCATGAGCTTTGTGCGCATATTCTGCAATTGCAAAACCTCTTGACACATCGGCAGCAGCAGTGGATGGAGGCAGATTCAACTCAGCAGCCCACATGCCCACTTGCATGTGCATGAGATATTAATAAAACAGGACCCACCATAAAACAGTAATACCTGCACTCAAGCCTCTATTGCTTAACCATAGTCCATCGATTTACAGAATAAATCTAATATTCAAGCCCTCCAGATTTCTACAATGGGACACATGGAAGTCAAAGCTGCTTTCCATAAGCAGAAGATAATGTATTTCAGAATACATTTGCAAAATTTGAGGTTGCCGCTTCTGGGGAGGCAAGCGACAATGAATACTGGGCCATCACCAGATATAACAAGAGTAAAGTTATCACAAAGCAGGGAAAATGTTTGTGGCAAAATAAGGGAATATACACATTGTACAAAAATACAGTTTTAATCAAACATAAATGTTACAAATTACAAAATTTATCAGTGTCCGAGCCAACAAAAACTGTAAGTAAATGAAATAATCGAGTAACTGCTCATCGAAATAGTACATAAATTAATGACTGCTGATGTGTAATGGAAATGCTTGGAAGCATTGCACAAATTGTAAATATCCGAAATATGATTTTGTTTTTTGAAATTTCCTCCACAAGAGACTTTTGTTTTCTCTTTTTACCGTGGACCATAATATACATCTATTTTGGACATCCACATTTTAAGTAGGCCACTCTACCGCTCCTGCCGGGACCTAAGGTGCGGTTGCATTTTACTATTGTTAGAACATTTTAGAGTATGTATTCATTTGTTTTCTATCTATCTATCTATCTATCCATTCATCCATCTAATGCTTTCTTGCTTTTGAAATGGTTCCTTACTGTATGCATTGGGATTCTCATCATGAAACCTTTTGGTGTGCACTACCTACTCTAGGAAATAGATTGATCGAACTGCAAAAGGTCTGTTTGAAGCTGTCCCTGCCCATGATGCTGTGTCACTGTGACACACATTTCAAACAGGAGAAGCCCCGTTTTATAGTGAAAAAGATCAAATGCAGAGGAGCATGCTTCTAACTTTTTGGAATGAACATACGACATTTAGATGAATTTCAAGAGCAGAGAAAATTGTTTGAACTCTCTGTCTTTTGTTATCATATTTATGTGCTGCCTGAGAGAGGGGGGCAGGCGCTAAGATCGGAGCACAGCCAAGAGCCAAGACAAATTGTTCAATAGAAGAGAATAGGGAACGGTAAAGGCCAGTGTCACAAACATTTTACTTAGCTTCACAAGAGGTTTAGTATCGTCATAGATAAAATATCGCAACAAACTTCATTTGACTAATGTATATAAAATCCCATATTCGCTGACCTTTTGGGATCTAAATAATTAACCAAATAATCAAAAGAATAATAATTCACCACTTCCATGTGTCAAAATAGTCTTCTGATGGGGCTGAAGCTATTACGTGTATATAGTGTAGTCCGAAGCCCAAACATGAACCGGGAAAGTAATCCAGTTTGTGCAGCATTGTTTGGAGGCATTGGGTCAAATGGAAGCAGAATATTAGATTTGGTCACCTATCAAACTGTGCAGCTGGAAAAAGACTGAAGACTGTCCATTTATTTACACCTCGACATATCAGGATAATGACTAATTAGAGAGTGAAATGTTTCGAAAGCCCACAGACGGCTCGTGCCACACAGTCCACCCTAATCACAAACCTGTCAGGCCTCTTTGTAATTGAAATGCACATTTAGCTGTCTCTTATCTACCGCGTAATTATTTTTTATCTAAATATTGCCTGAGTTACTTTCAGCAACTTATATAAGCAGATACGCAGGCAGCATGCAGAGCCAAAGTGACTATTCTGAGGCAAATAGATAAATGTGTCATGTATTTTGTAAATGAAAAGCTGCTGTAAAATAATTAAAATGTCCACAGTGTGACCAATGTTCATAACAAATGATGCGTAGTCATTAAATACTGTACACATGCAATAACTTTACCAGCGGCTATACCGGAAGTTCATTATGAGTCATTGTCCTTGCCGGTTTCACAAGTAATTAATTTACATGCTCCATGATTGAGGTGGAATTATCACAAATTTTTGCTTTAGTTTATGTGCCAAGTTAATTAGTAAATTTGATAAATTGTAATTGCAGCCCAAAAGCTATCCAGTTGAAGCCAATTAAGCCAGAAAAAATAGGACGTCTGAAAACAGGAATAAGCAATATGGAGAAAACACTGTTTAGGAACGGCTTCTTTTTATAAATGAAAATGTGAGTTTAATTCTAAATCCACCATTACGCTGCATCGAGAGATTAAAGCAGCAGCAATTCAGACATAAATAATATGTAATTCATTTCCAGTGCTTCTGATCGTTCCTGTGGTTTGAAATGGTTGAATGTATTCTTTGATATTCCGCATTTGACTGTCAGGGTTGGCCTTCATGTGTAGGCAGTTATTTTCTTCAAGTCTTTGGAGATCTCCTTAAAAATATCTAATGAATAGGATTTTTTGTTGTCTGACAGTGTGATACTCGCCTCTTTTGTTTCAGGTTTCTACTGATGGGTTTCCACAGCGAATAATTGCAGCTATCATCCATTGACTTTCTCTTCAGTTTGGCTTAATTTTATTGGTCACACTATTTTCTGTTTTACCCGATATTCATTCATTACAACTAAGGATTATTTTGACAATAGATGAATCTAGTGATATTGTTCTGATTAGGTTTAAAATGTGATCAATAAAAAAACATTTACACAATTCCTAGGTATGTTTTATGTGACTCTTGCCTGCTTTGACTATTAAATCCAATCCCTCAGCAAATATAAAGGTGTTGGAGTCTGTATAAAGAGCAGGGCTGTCGGTCTTCAGCCGGTTGGTTCATAAATTAGGATTAGGGTCAATCTTTTCTTAATCTTTCTTTGTGTAATTCTAATTATTAAATTGAAAGGAGTTTTATGGGAAACCAGCAAAAACAGAAACAAGTCAAGCAAATTCTCTGAACATTTTGTTATTTAGACCCCTAAAGATAAATGAATTCATCAATGACTAAGATAGTTGTCAATCATTGTAAAAACACAATTCGTTTTGAATCATTATTGCAGCTAAAAATTTCCTTCAAATGATCACCATTCCCTGTGTATTTGTTTTATCCCATGTCATGCTTTAAGGGTGAGAACACAAACCAAAGCCTCATGGAATGGTTTCAAAGCCCACAGTTCTGCAATTTAGTGTGTTCCACTGACACAGACCCTATAATCTCAGCCAGACGGACAACCAGCTCTGCACCATTATTGCATTTTAATACAGAGCTACCTATGCCAGTGGACCATACTGCTACATGGAGCCGGGCTCGATGTGCTGCCAGGAGCACTTATAACATCCCTGCCTCACGCTTGGCTCCTCCTCTCCTCTCTTCTGCTTATGAGCCAATGCAAATGACAGTAACAGCTTGGACGTGAGTACAATCTCAAGTGGTGCGAGCTGGGCTCCTGGTGAGGCATGTGGGCAGATGGAAGCTCTGAAGCTGCCAGGCCCCTTTAGGAGCTTGTGTCCAGCCCGACACAATGAAGGAGCTGTGGGCACCAGTGCTTCTCTGTGTCGGCAGCCCCGAGACTGGAAAAGCACTCTTAAGTGTTGTCCTGGGAATTGGTTTGCCTCTATCGAAAAAAATGAGAATAATCATAATTCATTTCCAATATTTAGGGGCATTTGAGCATTTTAGAATCTGGTTTTGGTCTAGCTTTTGTTTACCTCTGGCTTTGAATTGCTACTTTTTGTTATGTACTGTACATGAACATATCAATAATCTAATTTATATTTTATCCTTATATCTACCAAATGAAACCTATGCAACTAACAAACTTCAGTTTTTCTCCCCACATTTTTGTTTGTTTGCAAGAGCAAGGCAAAGTGTTTTTTTTTTTTTTTTTTTATTATTTGCCAATTGCAATAAATAAACACATTGGAATTGCACCAATGTAAACAATATGATCAGTGCACAAATGCTATTACTGTATGTCAAAGTAAATCAACGCAATCTTATATATTTATGGTATTATTTGATTTGGTTTGATTTAAAATGTTATATTCTGTGTTGAAGTAATACAATGCAATAATAAACCGTATGCAGGTTGTAGAAGGCTAAAAGTAGAGGAAATACTGTCTCCATATTGGTTCCTACATAGTGTTACAAGTTACTTTAATTGTGATTTATGAAGACACAGTTCCTTGGATGCAGAGTGGAAGCATTTATTTTTCACTTTTTGTCGCCCAAGATGCACTTGAATAACTTATTTAATACACTGGTTTTACAGATAAGGATTCTGTGGTGGCTGTTCCATCAGTGAGCTGACATGAGGACGGACATGAGAATGTTATGAGGGAACAACAGCGCTCTAAAGACACCGCGGGAGGAGAGAGGAGACCGTATCTTCAGGTGAGTGATCCCCCTGTTTATTGTAATAGTCAGAGGCAGTTTTGGACAGAGGTCATGATACATAACGCCAAGTGTAGGAGGTTATAAAGGAGAAAGTTTATATTATCGCACATTGATGTTGCCATGATATGTGGGTGGTGCTTTTAAAGATACTGTAAATGCAGACACTGACACTTATTCTTCAGAGCTCTATTTCAAGTGATATATTTCTTCTATCATGGGTTGTTTGTTTGATTGTTGTCTGCAGAAGTTGTGGAGAGCCCAAACTCTGACAGTAAACGAGCTTGTCCCACACAGAGCAGATCCTCAGGTGCAGGGGACTTAATAAAAATGTATTCTGAGCTTGTGTCCATTACATCCTTTTGTTAGGGACATTTGACTATACCTTACAATATTGTATGTATATTTTTGCACAGTTGTATTAATTTTTAAACAGCTAAATGCTGCGTTATCTCTGTGTGCCAACAATTTTCTCTCTGTGCATCAAACATAGGCCTACAATATTATTGTATAATCCATTCTAGGTTCACTCTAGGCCCATTCTAAGACTTTGCTGCTCATGATGTGGCCATAATCATCACACTTCTCCTTGGTCTATAAGAAGATCTCTGTTGTTGCATTTCAGTCCACAATACATAATGGCAAGCATCATATATTTCATAGAGCTCGAGTATTTAACCAAATGATATTTGCCTGTGGGGCAGACAATTTACAGTTTTCAAATGTATGGTGTTGCTGAAAGAAAACACGCAAATTCTTTATGATCTGAATTTTTTCCATAATTTAATAGTTGTACTACGATTGATATCTATATATGTTTTGTTGCTGCTCATAAGAAAGTTAAACAATCCTATTGATACAACGGTTTTTGTCTAAATTACTGCTATCTTCAAAATGACACAATGGACAGTCTGCGTGAATGGGGTTTTTCACACTGACTAAAAACCCCATGTTGAAAACCCAAGTAAACACTGTTGAGAATCTTGAAATAATCTCCAAACACCCATCCTCCACTGGTTTACGCAATTATTTCAGAATACATAAACCCCAACATCTAAGATTTAAGAATGTAATGAACAATGGAAAGAAATGAATATCAATGCAACAAAGTTGACAAATCTGTCACTTTTAGAATCAATTCAGTGATATTGTATGAACTGATTTAACAGCCAAGGAATATTTCTAGGCCTTGTTTTAGAAATTGTGTAATACTCACATTATTTATTTCTGTATCCAAAATATACAATATTTATTGTAATACTAAAATATCATGAGAATAATCAAATCTATTTTTGATCTGACTGAGTCTACTGCTTTGTTTTCTCTTGATTTCTAACTTTAGCACCGTGTCTGCAACTGTCACCGAACCAACACAAGTTTGACAGAAATGTGCAACATCATGTCGACGTTTGCATCAGTAAAACAAATAATAAATATATAAATGAATGCATTTTTCAACCCCCAATGTCAATTTACCGCAGATTGTCAACTTTGTTTCTTCTCGAAGAGATATCCCCCAAGGCGCAAAGCATTATGGGATTTGTGCAGGTAGCGAATAGCCATCATCAAAACGGGGCTTTAAAAAAAATTCAATTTGTCAACAAACAGATTAGAAAATAAAAGCTATTGGTCAAAAGGTAGCGGGACGACCAATGTATGTAAATGTTCATGAATAATCTCACATTTTCAGGAGGACTGTTCCAGATTTTAGCTGCATGAATCTAAAATGCACACAACATGCAAAATTGACCATGTTATACTTGTTTTTCCTTGTCATTCACACATTCAATGGTTTTTATACCAATTCATGAATGTTTGAGTAATTCACTGAAGACGTGAAAAGGTATTCTTTTAAATGGATATTATAATCAATGTACAGTGATTTACTTTATCAAATGTCCAAGTGTCCCAATGATGTGCGCTACACAATTATACCTTGACATATATCACAGACAGAGGCAGTGAGATTCAATTATTGGTGGAATAGTCTGAAACAACCAAACCCCGGTGACCCAAGATTCGCCCAATTCAAATGAATGGCTTGTGCTCAGTAGCGCATGGGACATACAGGAGGACCGAAAGATTAGCGGAACTCGCCCATATTTGGGCATCGTCTGGTCCTCCTAGTTCTGCGCAATGGACGAGCTTTGATGCGTTGCGACAAATACGCGTGTGTGGCTCTCATGCACGTGCACAGAGGGGCTTGGCCACGCTTTGACCAATCAGCGCTGCTGATCAGAGCAGGGGTAGAGCGGAGTCAGAGCGTGAATTTAGTCTGCAGTACCATGGGCGCCCCCTGTGCCCATAGGTTGGACAGCTTTGAGCTAGTAATACCCTATCCAGATATTATTATAGATCCATGGAAACAACCTACTTTATAAAATGGCCACAGTTCATTTAAAATAATGATCTTCGTGACCTGCAGATTCATGTCCTCCCTTGTCCACATTTGTCAGCTTGAGTGTGGGAGAAAGGCTTGAAACATGCATGGCAACTCAAATCCTGAGCCGTGCGGTTTGTTGCTGTGGTAGAGGCGCTGATTGAGCTGTTCTACGTCATTAATATGAATGAATAGTTGGAGTTGTCTGCTGCTGTTACCAGGGAGGCGGCTTATGTAAGGAGACCGCACCTGCACATGTCATTGGGGCCGGTGTTGGCGATCATGTGATGTTGCAGATAAAGACAAACAGATGTGCTGTGGAAGACTTTGCCTCCTCTACAGCAGCATCGGCAGAACAAGCACAAAGGCTGTAATATTCAGACAAATGGATGGAATGTGAGTCAGCTGCAGCAATGCTAAGACGGCGCTGTTGAAGTGACTCAGGCTTCAGTGTGTTTGCCAACCTTGAGAGCATTCATACTATAACAAAAAGAGATTTGACTGAGAGAAAGACGGAGTGCGCCGTGACTGAGCCCAGCGCTCGTCCCCTGCAGCTAAGCATCCTTTGTGTCGACTCTGCACTGACTCTGGTAAAGCTCTGCATCTGTTTTGGAATTTACCTTATTTTTTCACAGCCAAAGCTATCAATAAAGACACAAAGCCCATGTTATTCTGGGATATAGTGGAGACTGAGCATGTCTCAATAAACAACCCAAGATTCCGCCCGATTCCAGCCAAACATAATGAAGCTGGATATTGCATACGATACATATACTTGGTTGTTTATACTACCATGAATCTAAATATTTAAGGCCTGATCTTACAAGCGGACTGGGTGGAAGCGGCAGCACGAAAAAGACAAATTGGAGGCACTTTAGTACACAAATAACACCAACATCATATTTTTATTTTTTGGACTTTGGACATGCTTTGAGATTAAGAATGGGGATTTCCTGATCAGAATTTTTGCCCCAAGCCCGAGTAATTTGAAGGCTAACTTTTTGAAAAGTATTTTACTTTGGACTAAAGCAGAGAAAATGGTCCGAACCAAGCAGCTCCACCTCTGCTGCAGTGACCTGATGTGTTTGTTATTATTATTATTACTACTAGCTTTTTAGAATGATCAATTTATTTGTTTTGTTTGTGTGGATGGATGTGTTTTTGCTGCTACTGGACACACGAATTTCTCCTACGGGAATCCAAAAAGTATCTAACTAACTAGAAGATTTAATTAATTCAGTGATGGCGATGACGTTGAGAGTGAGACCATAAATGTTGGTGAGTTGGGTGTTCAATTAACATGGGATAAATCTCTATAGTTGGATTTTTTGGAAACTACCATTATTATTTCTTATAATAATTTAAATTATTAGACACGTTTGGCCTGGTCGGCATGGTTCCTAATATTAGTGGCATCTTTGCTTTTACACATGAAACAGGTCTGGGCTGTAGCCAAACCTGTCTCCTGTAATCTGCAGCCCTGGCTTGAAGCAGCTCACTTAGGGCGGCTTTGACGAGTCAGCTCACTTAGGATTGCGGCGACACTTACGATCTGCTCCCAATGTGGATCAGTGTAAAACAGGCTTATGGTTCATATCTGTTGGTGGTAATATAGTTTATTTTTAGAGATGTATCTGTTTATTTTGGGTTAAAGAGCTGTCTATGAATACACATTTGGAAACTTTACTGTGAAGATTCTGTTTTTGGTTAAAAAAAAAAAAAAGAGAAGGCTGTGAACACAAATTGCACCTATACATACACTTCAAAACATCTGCAGATCTTTTCACGTGCTAATGTATCCGGATTGTGACCACTTCATATATATTGTGATATAAAATAGACAATGTATTAAAACAATTTGGATTCACCCCTTAACTGTTTTGAATACACATATACCATGTATCATGTTGGTCCTTTCTCTGACACATTTGACAGTGCTATATGTCCTCTCATCTTATAATTAGCTACATGTAAAGTGCTCCATTGCATATTCAACAGACCTCCATAAGCCACTGCAGCTGTCAATGGTATACTGTTTTATTCCAGGAAACACGGATATCGGCCTCACACTGGGGCAGGAGCAGAAGACCGCAGACAGGCTGTGCATTCGCATGGTGCCATCACAGGAATATTGAACACACAGGCTAATAGCTTGACCTCTTCATCACTCTCCCCCTCAAACCCTTATTAAAAGTGGTATTTGGTACCCACTTAAGGAGCATCTGAGGTGTAGGCACGGTCATTTTCAGTGCTTTGAGATGAACTAGTAGCAAATCCTTTTGTAAGACCTCTGGCCAACTTTTGATTTGGCTATTAAACTCTGCTCTTAAGTTATTAGTGAGACAAAACTAAGTAAATGTGATTTTATACCAACATGAAAATTGGCTAGTTCTTGTCATGATAGTTAATGTTGGCTCAAATTGTCTGCATGTGTGTTTTTTTGTTTTTTGTTGTTTTTTTTAACGCCAGTAACAGTAATATTCAGCAAGAAAAGGAATATACGCTGTAGCTCTTTTCATAACTCCCCATGGACTTACTAGTTTCATCATTAAACAGAATTACAGCTCCTCATATTCAAAAATGTTCAGCAAAGTTGGAAAATGTCTCTTTCACTTGGTAGCTGTGCTTCTCGGAAGCACATAACCCGATTATAAGCTACAGCAGTCAAGCTTCCTTTAAATGTTTACGACCAAAGAGAGGGAAAAGCAACCAGAAAAGCTGCTAGCCAACGGCAGAGTAGTGACCCAGAATAAGTGTCCTCTTTGGTCTTAAATGAGTGAGTTTTGTTCCAAACTCTGGTCTTGTTGTTGATGCTTGTTTCTTTCCAAAGGCTCCTTCCATCTCCAATCAATAGGACTAACAAACACAAGAGCAATACAACCAAACACAGCACAAAAGGTCACGTACACTGCAGACTGATCAAATAAAAGAGGTGGAAAATGCTTGACTCAACTTTTTATCTTGATTTTGTCTTCAAACACGATTTTCCAATTTTCTTTTAAAAAACAAACAAATCATCCTGTATGTCCCATTGGGAAATCTTGTTTTCATCTTCAAACATTGTTCTACTTTTGGTTGGTTGATTTTGTGTATTAGTATAACATGCTCCCCAAAACATACAATTATGATTCTCTCGATGGTTATTATGTTTTCAATTATTCATCCATTAACTTTCTACTGCTTTATATGTTGCCCGGTCGTGGGGGCAACAGTCTGAACAGTGCACCTCTATTGTAGGCGACCTTGAGTGCTTAGAAAGATGCCATATAGATCAAAATCAGATTTAGTTTGTTTGTAACTGTAGACTTCCCAAGTGTGCACCATTGTAGAATTTTATGATTATTATGATTATTATAATTTATTACACACACACACACAATATTCTCCCCTACACTGTCACCATTACAATACAGCACCGTCATCACTAGAACACATCTACTCAATGGATCAGATCACCTCGTTTTTGGATTAACCGCACTCAGACTATACACTGTGCACTGCTCTGATACAATTAGGCCGCCGAAAAAAGAGAATAAAGGTGTAATACCCCCACCTGTACATTGAGTGGGACAAAAATATGCAGAGTTATGCGGGTCGAGCGTCTGTTGAGCGGCGGCCTGTTTGCTGCATGACAAAAGGGGAGGGGAGTACAGCGAGGAGAACAGCAGTTGTGTTCAAACCGCTAACATGAGCCAGCTAATTAGCACTGCCCTGCCATTCCCTTTGAACTGGCTGAGGATAACCGGGAGCCATCACACTTCTCTGTTCTCAGCAGAGTGCGGTTCCCCCCCGACCGCAGGACCGGCAGGGGCTCCGACCACCAAGGGTCAACTAAAAAAGGAAAGGCAAAGTATTCCACCAACCACCAACCTCAAGGGATCAGAAACGACTTCTTCCTTCTTTTATTCTCTCACATAAGCGCACTGGCAGAATGCTGGCTCAGATGTTGCACTTATTTTTGGGTAGGTGACATTTTGAGGGTGAATACTTTTCCTATAAGTACGACAGACAGATGTTAAGGGGATACTGGTAGCACTTTGGTTATTCTCAGCAGGCTGCCCGAAGAAGGCGTATAGCAGATCATTAACTCTATTCGCCTGAATATCCAGGGTAATTAAAGCCTTCTTAACTTTCAAACCACAATAAGTGGGAGTGGCATACACTGCAATTTAGAGACATGCAATATTGTCCTCAACCTCACACTGTGTGGAGACGAGAGACAAAAATTGTTGTGCGATTAAACATTTTGATAAAATTGTGTTTGCCCAGCTTAACTAGTTCCGTGCTCTGAAAAACTATCATTGCATGTATTATTGGCTTTTGTCCAAGATTTTGAACAGTTTTCTGAGTTTTTCTGATTTTGAGTTTTTCTGGAGCCCTTACTCAGCCAATCAGATCTCAGCCCAGAGTCAAATTGTGACTCAAATGACTCACTCTTTCTAAGAAAATGCATCCTGCTGTGTTCTGATTTGTGCACAACATTTTAGTTTCACAAGATTACTTAATAATAAAAATGCAGGTGCGCCAGCTTTCAAAGTTTATTATGATTTTATACAAATGAAAGAAGACACAGGATTTATGTAGTGGTGTTATGCTCTGGATGTGGTTTTATGATCCATTTTTGTGAGCAGCACAAACTATTATCTTACAACTCCACATAGACTGCTTTTGTGTTCCACTTGGGTAACATCATTTCATTCCTTTGCCCGGTTAATCACTTAGTTGGAGATTCTTGGCAGAGTGGAAGTGGGCTGTTACATAATTAATAAAACATAAGTGTGGTATTTTGCTGCATATGGGGGGAATTGTTTTGTTTTGACACTAGTATTTTTAAAGCATCCGTAAAACCAGACAGAATAATAGACTATATATCACTGCAGTAATGCTGTGATCATCTTCAATTTTAATAGCAGATGGCAGGAACAGACAGAACCCAATACAAATATTTATTGTTCATCTTTTTGTTTGCCGAAAGGTATTTGCTGCTTCTCTCCTAAACGTTAGCAGACAAACCCTTATACTCTTTTACAAATATTTTGTTAGTACCGATTAATTGTGAAAGCATTGTTTTATATTGCGCTTTGTTTGGACACTCAAAGAAACTTCATCTATGGTATTATTCATTCACGGCATACACAGTGGTGCTAAGCTACTACCGTAGCCACAGCTGCCCTGGGGTTGACTTACAGATACAAGACAACTAGTATGTGCCATTGGTCTCCGACAACCACCAACTTTTCACAAATGTTTGTCACATCATGAGTCTTCAGAATCTAGTACACATGAGTGATTGGCCACAGGCTCAACCTTAGAACAGCTTTTTCAGGCAGAGAAGCTGAAGCAGGGTGGATTCCCATGCACAAGCCGATCCGCCCAAAGTGTCACAGAGTGACTCATACGGTTCTGTAAAAGGTTTGCAAGACAATAGTTACAATATTTTCTCCAGTTTACCAAAACAGATGGTATAAGTTTATAATATAAAAGATGATGGATCTTTGTGGAAGAAGAATTTGCTTGTCTCCTTGGTAACACAGGTCAAATTGAGGAAGAAATAACCCTGGCTCAGTAAAGAAATGCTGAAGACGCAGATATTAAAGATATAGTGATTCATGTATGCACTTTGTACTAGTTCAACATTTGCAGTTAGAAATAGACGATTGCAGCAAAAGAGGAAATTCCGACATGGTGCCCTTCAATACTGAGTCCTCCTTCTGCTACACATCACTTCACAGCTGCAATTAAACAGAGCCTCTCAGTCCTGCATCAAAATCAAACTTCTGTTTGTGCAGCAACCCTCCTCCGCCCCATCACCCCCTCTTTAATGGAGTATTTTCATGCTATCAGTTCAGCTTCCTTTGCCACCAGGGTTTAGGCTCCGGGGGGATCGAAAGCTCATGATCTTTTTTAAATTCCCTCCTGCATACATAATGCGATATTTCTGCAGGGGTCTGATTGTCTAATCATGCAACAGGCACAAATTCATGCATTTCTACTTTGAGCCAGAAAAAAACATTGAAAATAATGTATAATAATTATTATAAAATGGTGGGGTTCTGGCTTTTCAGGCAAAAATAATAAATGCTCTGTAGATACCAATGCTGAAATTGACGTTAATTGGATTGCTTGAATACAGAAAAACGTAACGCAATGTTTCACCCATCCAGTTCTTACCATGTAGCTGTTTTGTGAGGAAATGCTCACTGTCTCTTCTTACACTGCTATGTGTCATGGCGAATGCACAAGACAGACAGGTAACCAGGGAACAGCGCTCTCAAATCATTCTTGCATATCTTTCCCGACTCAAACTATAAATAATGTCCTTGCCAGGCTATTTGCATATGGCACACAGTTCTTATATGATCCCTGTGCGTCTATCACTGTCAATCACACTTTAAGATGATGCATTGACTCTGCACTGCACAAAAATACAGATGTTTTGCGCACAATGTATTTAAAGCAGAAAGTTTACAAATGCTCCACTTCTGGGTTGTTTTAGGCATTCTGTAAATACAAACACTTATTTTAGAATCCTTGCCAAACCTCTGCTTTGTGTTCAAAAGTCTGCAGCGTATTATCCCAACCATCTGCTTCTGTAATAAAGGAAAACAATAGAAGTTTGACCTAGTTCTGCCTCACACCTGTATCGTCTTCACGGCCGTCTTTCTAGCAAAATCCCCAGCGGTGCTCCACATCTGAAATGTGCTGATGCACCAGTGTTAATGTAATACTTTCGGAGTGGTTATTGCTGACCCCAGTGAGGTAAAAGCTGCAGTCGCTCGCAAGTCAATAGAAAGCCTTACCTGATATCAAGCCCTGGGGTGCATTGTGGGGTTTGGCATCACCCTCTCAGCCAGCCTGTCAACAAGGAGTCAGCTGAGGTCTGTACAGTATGTCTGCTTAGAGGGAATCACCACCTGTGAAAGAAATGCACAGTTACTTTGCATGGCAACTTTGATCAGCAGATCCACAGCACTGTACTGAACACATTTTCACACAAAATGGCATCCGAGTTTCACTGCACACATTTCTATACATTTAGCCATCTGAGTATCACAATGAACCCCGACAAAAACCACACTTTTCTTGGTTTGGATGAAAAAAATGTATCTAACTTGGAATTTGGCAGGTTGAATTATTCTGCCGCCAGCCAAAGCTCCGCTATCACAAGTGACATGTGCTTTGCCATATATTGTTCAAATCGGTTTTGCCTTTTTGCAAACTATCTTTTATTCAACAGCATTACTTCAGTATCATTATATTTCAGTCTTATTGACGTTGAAGCATAAAAAGTTTCTTTATGATACTGCTTAGCTTTGATTTGAATGCGTTGGGAATGGCCGCGCTCGTATCACCAGAATGATTGACAATTGGGAGGACGAATAGTCTTGATAATCCACGCAGAAGTAGAAAATTCACCTTTAAACCTATAAAAATATATATAAGATATATCCTTTTAAGGTAAGTGTTTATGCATAAATATATTACTGAGTCTAAATGTATTTAAAATGGAAAGAAAAAGCAGGGAAGTTGTGTGATGTGTTGAATTTGGATGCAACATAATTGTTTCAGTTTATCCACATGTCTGTTGTCACAATTCAAAATCTTAAAATCTTTTACTATTCATATATGTATGTACATGTCTTTTGTCTGTTTACTCTGTATCAGGTTCTTATGGTCGGCAACATTTCCCATTGTAGCATAAATAAAGTAATCATCTATAAATCTATCTATCTTATTGAGATATTAGTCTCATGTCTTCTTATTTTAGCACTTTCCAAGTAACAACAAGAGAGAAAAAAATAAAATCTCAAATGGGCATGAAGATTTCCAGCTGCTTGGACATGTTTTGGGGATGTTCATTATCTA
The DNA here is from genome assembly GCA_964034765.1 of Knipowitschia caucasica. Taxonomy (NCBI): domain Eukaryota; kingdom Metazoa; phylum Chordata; class Actinopteri; order Gobiiformes; family Gobiidae; genus Knipowitschia; species Knipowitschia caucasica. The sequence continues at coordinate 12,053,517 of OZ035832.1, forward strand.
TTCCTCGACAGCACTCTGGCGAAGAAAAGAAAACACAACTCAACACACAAGAGGAGCAGTCATACATTCATAATCTCATTGACTGAGCTTGCTTCCCTGTTCCACTTGGCAGCTTTGGGTGTGATATGAGCTCTGATCTGATTATGAAACCAACGGGAAAGCAACATAAACAGCAGGAGCGGCACCAGCGCTGTGGAAGAGCCGGAGACACCGTGACGGTAGATGTGTGGCCCGCCATTAATATTTCACTGCATCATCGAGAGGGAGCGCAGAACAAAAGTGTAAAGGGGCCGGAATGAAAAATTAATCATATTTTGACAATGCCTTGGAATTTATCTGCGCAAAAACCAAGAGAGAGGCGCAGCTCCCACATGTGATAACATTAAACAGAGAAAATACAGTATAGTGGATAAACATAGCTCGAATATAAAGATAAATGAGGACAAGTTTTTGTAACTTACTGAGTTAAATTCCAAGGTCTGCACTCCCTCTGTTGGGTGGGTAACAATACACAGTATTGTTCCCCAAATATACAGTAATAATAAAAGAGGACTAATAGTGGGTTTCCATCTGAAGTGTCTTCATTTTTACGGAAATGTTTCACTGACAGAGTGAGTGCACAACTTCCTATTAAACTAAGTTACACAATAGCTGCAGGAAGCTGCGATGCAACTCAAACAATCTTCCTATTTCATGCATGATTTTAGGACCTGTGATTTAAATGTTGAATTGTTAATAACTATGGCAACAGTCCTCCTTTCTCATCATTATGAAGAAAATAAGATAGCTGGTATGATGGTTTAATGACAACATGTTCTCTAAAAATATAGTGGATAAACCACAAAAAGGGTGGAATTTAACAATTCTAACCCTAGTTATTTGTTTGACTAAACTTTTGATTTAAACAACCAGCCTACACATGGTTGTGTTTTCAACCGATCTACTTTGGTCATAATAACCAAACACCACTCATATACTCATATACTCATTTAACATTATGCATACACACCGACACACAACAATAGTTTGACACAGTTTACAGCCACAGCCATCCTTTTGTGGCATCTGTTTCCCAGAGGTCTCACAACACAATACTGTCCAGGCTCTGCTCTGCTTAGCTTCTAAAGTCTGACAGGATCAAGCTTGTTGAGCTGACTACAACACAGGTACAATGGTTGTGTTTCAACCATTCTATGTTGATTTTGTGCAAAGTCTTGCAATTTGGCCATTCTGACCAATATATTCCTAAATCAACCCTAACCCTAACCCAACCAACATCAGTGAAAGAAACAACATTGGTTGTCCCACAACCAACAGACTGGTAAATCTTTAAGATAGATTGATTCATCTAACAAAATAGAGTTTTTTTGGGGTGTTTTTTTGTGTGGGGAGTCTCTCTGTGCAGCCTATCATGTCAGGTCTAAAACCCTGTTATCAAAGTGCATCATTTTCTGTGCCATAACTCCTTACAGGGCCATTGTGTTATAATTTCCAGCCCATGACAGCAGTAGTTCATCAAAATGAGGTTTCTCACAGTCTGATGTAAGCAAACATGACAAATATCCAGAAGAAACATGTTTGAAGGAAGGGGGGCAACTGCGGCACTGTCTAGCAGCAAAGTGATTTCATTTGGATTTTCAGTTGGAGTTTGGAGACTTAATTTACATAAAACAATAGAAATGAAAAGCCGAATTGTTGGAGCGAGCCAGGATGTGTTAATCAAGAACCACAATGTTCAGGTCCTCATGTACCCCTTTGAATAGATATTTTCTGCTCAATGAAGGGAGAAACTGCTAAGGTCACTCTCTTCAGGTTTTCACTTGTCCCTAAAATTCAAAAACAGCTCCTTGACATGTCACAGTTCTGCCCCAGCTCGAGGGAATAAGCCGAGCACTGGCATGTATGTGCAGAGTGCCTTCATGCATTAAAGACACGGCTCTTCACTTAGACTTACTCCACCGTACCTCAATGTGTATGCGGGGAGGGGCACTGGACCTGTCACCTTCATTATCAAGTATTTATGACGCAAGCTTCTACCTTTGGATACGTCACTTTGGAGGCTCTTCAATTTGCCTGATGCCAGAGTTGAAGAAATGAAGAGGAGAAACAAGTTGGGAGAGCAGGTACTTCAATTTTCTCTCCTGTGTGTGCAGAATATTAACATTTATGCTTGAGTCTTTTTAAGAGGCTAGAAAGAAACTCCAGTGTGACATTAAGTATTATTGAGATATAGTTAAGAACACCTCGTAACCAAACACACATATTAATATTCAACTCACGAATCAAAACTCATCAATTCTCAATTACGTTTTCTCTCTCCATTTTTTCTCCCTCACATTCCTTCTGCTCTCTTTTCTGATTTCTATTATTCAACATTCTCAATAGTTCATCTGCATTCAAATTAAAAGGATATTGTGTAGATGTCATAAAGAAATTCATTTTACATGTATTAGTATTTTTACATAGCCTGGTCGTACCACACCATAGTACAAATTAGACTTCGTACTAAGGTCTGGAGGTGTTCCATTGAGCTCTGTTTACAGGTGGGAGGGGTTAACTCCTTTTGCAGATTGAAACGATTGGATCTGAGTTACGTAGTGCGCCCAAGTGAGTTGCTAGCATTTAGCATTTAGCCTAGCCATCTCCTTTGCTGCTAACGGAGCCCGTGGGGAGTAGCGCCACAATCCAGCAATGACTTTTGCTAAACATTCCTCTTGCTCCGGCTTTAATTTCTTGATAGAGCCAGAACTTTACTATTGCATTCTTTGCCATTTCCAAACTACAACCTGCCCGTTGAACCGATGTAATCACAAACACAGGGACCAGACCCAGACGTTACTTGCAGGGAAATGATGATAGACCAGAGTGTACGGATGGCTAAGGCCAGGCTAATTTTTACATTGCGTTATATTTACATATATAGGCAAAATTCTAATCTTAACAATTAAAACAACAGACATAATGTTCTTCGGCTCTCTATGGTTGCTTTTAATTGAAATCTTTCCCAATAAAATAGTTTCAAGGGATATGTTTCAGGTTCAGAGAATTATAGAACAAAATGTTGTCTTTGGCTCAAGTGCACTGTGACGGTTGCTGGACCACAATAATCATATCAATTTTACATCTGAAAAACTTCATCCAGACATTTTGAACGGAACTACAGACACATATTACAAAGCTTTAAGTGCAGTAGAATGTGAAGGCCTGGGTTGTGCTACTATGTGATCTATAGGCCAATGGAGACCTGGCCTGTCACACTTCAACAGGGTGCGGATCAGCTGGCTCTTTTGTGAGTTCAACAAAAAACCTCCCTTTTGCGGCAGAGTTGAAGAATAAATCATGCCTGAACCACATGGGAGACGTAAAAAAACACGTTTCAATGTTCCTTTAGAAAGAATGGGACGATACACAAAGTCCAGCATTCAACAACAAAATAAAGCCTTTCTCCCCTCTACAATGGTCCCGCAAGTGATTTTCCAGTTAAGGTTTACCACTAAAGCATCACATCATTACCTGGCCCAGCTTGATATGTTCGGAGTTGGCTCAGGACCCCCCTCTCTCACTTAATCTCCAACACGGCTCTCTTTCTCAGTAGCAAGAAGTCCCTTTTTTCCAACCTTTGCTGCCCAAGGATCTCAACTCTCTATTCCCTCCTCTCTCTTCAGGCCTTTAGTGTTATAGGAAAAACCTCAGCATCAGAGCTCCAATGGCCACAGGACATGCTCTGTCAAGTCATTATCCATCACTGTGATTCCTGGCTCTCCAGCTGAAACACTGTAGTGCAGCATGCCTCGTTTGCTGCGAGCTGTGTAATACTATTGTATGACAGCAAAGATGGACAATGCCCCCACTTCCAACACAATACATTTACCTTGTAGACTTCTTAGCTGTTGGGAAACTGCAGGAGCAAGTTACAAGACTATAGGAATATTGATGTAAAAAACCCAACAACCCATTTTTTGGAGTGTCTCAGTATGTCGCTGAGCAAGTTTCAAAATTAGTTATCTGGAAAAAGTTTACTTCAGACGTTCTGACTCCAATAATTGTCGTCTACCACTTGGAATACAACCTGTGGAGTGGAGTAAGGCGTAATCTCTGACCCTAACTCCCAACTCCCTTTCCTTGCCCTACAATATAATCCTTTAATATTATTCCCTTGATTCAGGGACTCTGAATCAAAATGTTGGTCTGTGATGGATGATTTACTCCTTTTTATCCATACAGATATCATAATATCATGTAAAGGTAAAGGTGCACTTTATTGCTTAAGTAAGTATGTAAATTTCTCCTGTGTGAGATTAATAAAGTATATCTTATCTTATTGATCCCCGTAGGGCAATCCTCTGCATTTGACCCATCCTGATGACACTAAGGCTTACGTCAGGAGCAGTGGTCGCCGTAGTGCAGCGCCAGGGAACCCATCTCCAGATATTGATGCTCGGCTTGGTCAGGACCACCTAGTGTGCATGTTTTTAGTGGTAGGGGAAACCGGAGTACCCGGAGGAAACCTACGCAACTCAGAAACACCCTATTCCAACCGGGATTTGAACCCAGGACCTTCTTGCTGAGAGGTGAGAGTGCTATCCACTCCACCACCGTGCTGCCCTGTCATGTATTACAAATGTGACCGTAAACATTAAACTTGTTGGAATAAAACATGTATGTTTATATCAGGTAGTTATTTGCCAAAAACATTATTTAAACCGTGCTCCTGCTGCATGCTTCCATGAAAAATACAGGTTAGCTTTGTATCACTTATATTTCCATGCAATGACTTCTGGAGTAGCCTCTGGGTGGAGCAGAACAGGTCACAGCAGCAGAGGTGGAGTAGCCTCTGGGTGGAGCAGGACAGGTCACAGCAGCAGAGGTGGAGTAGCCTTTGGGTGGAGCAGGACAGGTCACAAGGTGGAGTAGCCGCTTGGTTTCGGAGCGTTTTCTCTGCTCTGGTCCAAAGTAAAATGCTGAATGGTTCATTAGCAATTCTCAAAAAGTTAGCATTCCTCCAGTGGATTTTAATCTGATCCACTTGGTTCGGACCATAAATCCTTTTCGCTCCAGTCTGGACCAGTGCAAAACCATGACCACTGTACTGCAGCAACATCTAAGATAGAAAAATTCAAGAAAAATTTAAACATTTAAAGCACAAAACCACAACTGTTTCAGAGCTACTTAGGACCTGCCACCATTTTCCGTTCTATTTTCTTCAACAAAAAATATTCACAAAATCACTCACAATTCAATCTGTCCTCTTAATGTCATAGAGATTAGTGAGGAGGTCATAGCCCCTTATTACAAACTCTCTAAATTAACATAATTTTACTGAAAAGACATTTTGTTCTTTGAATAAAGTGTGTTCCCTTTAATACTTTAGGTGGAGGTGGTTTCACACTTCTCAAAGTCGTAGCTTCAGTCTGTCAAGTCCCACAGAGGTGGCCATGATGCATGTGGCCTATAAATCGTACAAGCACTAAGAAATGATAATATTTCTTTATAGCCTCGAGCGTGCAGAAATGTGGCTAATACTGTATAGATGAGAGCAGTGGGCAGAGATGAAAGCATGCATGCCTCATTAAAATAAAAAGAGCTATGGGGATTTTATTTGGGAAATGTGGGTGGAGATCCTCTAGGAAAACTCCACAGAAAGGTTTAACATAAAGCTATGCGTTATAACAATCACATTAACAGTATTGACATTAATGTCTTTCACTCAAACTGGTAAAAAAAAACCTCTTCATGATTGTCCACTGGATTAAGCAAATGCTAACTGGGGCAAATATCAAAAGTAATATTCCCTTTTCAGCTTCGAGGAAAAAATCATGCCCTATATTACACAAACTTCAACAGCCTATGAATTTGATATGAGGGAAAAAAAAAAGTTTAACATTAAGGCGCCGGGACCAGGTTTATCACATTATTTACTTCTGCTTTTGATTTTAGCATAATCCTCAAGCTTTTGGAAGGCTCCATCTTTTTTAACATCTAATATATCAATCAATCAATCAATTTTATCTATAGAGCCCTTTGCAACACAAAAGGCAACCAAAGTGCTTTACAATAAAATCACATCAAATCCATTAAAACATTTGTGCATTCAAACAATAAAACAGCATTTAAATAGCATCAAAAAAGTGTCACCGTGCTAATGAGTGTTAAAAGTGTTAAAAGCCAATCTAAATAAATATGTTTTGAGCCTCATTTAAAAAAGGCCAAAATCAGTGAGGACATGCATGTCAGGGGGCAGCTTGTTCCAGAGTCTGGGTCCAGCCATTGAGAAACTCTTTATAATATTGCGAAACAGGTTGACACAAAAATAAAACTGCAGTATGAGAAAGACTACAACATATACAAGCAAATGATTACAGTCAAATATCCAGTTTAAGCGGAGTCACAAGGAAATGCAGCACCACATTCTAATGAGGTCTCAGCAATGATGGTAATGTCAGGTCTTTAGGTGTGTTTAGACGTGCACAAACATATTTCTCACTTTTCACCTGGAAAACAAGCCTGAGACAAGTATGGATTTCAGTGAATACATTCATAGATCAGTGTTCGACCTTCCTCACATATCGACAAAGCGATGGCAATTCCTGAATGTGCGAGCAAGTAACCAAGCAGCTGGCAGTAACCGCACCGTATCCCACCAGGCCGGGTCGATGGCCTTTCACCGTTTATGACATTTTCGTTCCAGCGTGATCCGTTGTTGTAGAAAGTATAATCTATCTATTCTTCAGCTGTATAGAATCAGAATCAGAATCAGAATCATTTTTATTGCCAACGTAAGTAACAGGAGGTCACAGACTTGGAAATTGCTTTGGCTCAGTGCAACAGTCAAAAAGAGATAATAAAAATAAGAATAAAAAACACTTCTAAAGAATAAATTTAAATTTAAAATAGAGTTACAGTTACTATTTACAATATACAAGTGCACATGGTGCACACAATGTAAGGTGACAGCAGTACAGTGAAGTAAGTGACGTATGATGAGCAGTAAAGTGACTTTATAAAGGGCGGGGGGACAGGTTAAGAAGTGTTCAAGAGTCCAACAGCAGAGGGGAAGAAACTGTTCTTGTGGCGGGAGGTTTTAGTCCTGATGGACCGCAGCCTCCTGCCTGAGGGGAGTGGTTGGAATAGTCCATGTGCAGGGTGAGAGGGGTCGGCTGTGATACGACCAGCCCGGCCTCGAGCTCGGGCGACGTACAGGTCCTGCAGCGATGGAAGGCTGCGGCCGATCACTTCCTCTGCAGAGCGCACAATGCGCTGTAGTCTCTGTTTGTCCCTGACTGTGGTTCCAGCGAACCACACGGTGACGGAGGAGGTGAGGATGGACTCGATGATGGCCGTGTAGAACTGCACCAACATCTGTGCAGGCAGCTTGGCTTTCCTGAGCTGCCACAGGAAGTACATCCTCTGCTGGGCCTTCTTGATGAGGGAGCTGATGGTCGGCTCCCACTTGAGGTCCTGGGTGATGGTGGTGCCCAGGAAACGGAAGGACTCCACAGAGGTGATGGGGGAGTCCATCACGGAGGGTGGGGGTGGGGGGACAGTGCTCTTCCTGAAGTCCACAATCATCTCCACTGTCTTCTGGGCGTTCAGCTCCAGGTTGTTACCACTGCACCAGGACACCAGCCGGTCCACCTCCCTCCTGTAGGCGGACTCATCGTTGTTGGAGATGAGTCCAATGAGGGTGGTGTCGTCCGCAAACTTGATCAGCTTCACGGAGTCGTGGCTGGAGGTGCAGTGGTTGGTGTACAGGGAGAAGAGCAGGGGAGAAAGAACACAGCCCTGTGGGGCTCCTGTATTTATAATCCGAGAGTCCGAGACATTCTTCCCCAGACGCACTCGCTACTTCCTGTCCGTCAGGAAGTCAGTGATCCACCTGTAGGTGGAATCGGGCACGTTGAGCTGGGAGAGCTTGTCCTGGAGCAGGGATGGCAGGATTGTGTTGAAGGCAGAGCTGAAGTCCACGAACAGGACCCTGGCGTAGGTCCCCGGGGAGTCCAGGTGCTGTAGGATGTGGTGGAGGGCCAGGTTAATGGCGTCGTCTACAGATCTGTTGGCTCTGTAGGCGAACTGCAGGGGGTCCAGGAGGGGGGAGGTGAGGGACTTGAGATGGGAGAGAACCAGGCGTTCAAATGACTTCATGACGACAGACGTAAGTGCTACAGGTCTGTAGTCATTGAGTCCTGTGATCCTGGGCTTCTTCGGGACGGGGACAATGATGGAGGATTTGAAGCAGGCCGGGACATGGCAGGACTGCAGAGAGGAGTTGAAAATGTCCGTGAACACAGGAGTAAGCTCACTGGCGCAGTGTCTCAGAGTGGCCGGAGACACGTGGTCCGGGCCAGGAGCTTTGCGGGGGTGCAGCCTCAAGAAGAGTTGTTTAATCTCTTTAGCGGCTATTGTTAGGCTGGGGGCAGGGCTGATGGGTGGGTCGTTAGAGTAGTGGGGGGTGGGGGAGGGAGAGGTGTCAGGGGCAGCATCAAAGCGACTGAAAAATAAGTTCAGTTCGTCAGCTAGCTTGTGGTCATCAGCACAGGGGGGGGCTTTGGGTTTGTAGTTGGTGATCTCCCGTAGGCCCCTCCAGACAGAAGCAGTATCGTTGTTACCAAACTGCTCCTGTAGTCGTTCTCTGTGCCGGGACTTGGCTGCTTTCAGTTCTTTCCTGAACTGATATTTAGCTGCTTTGTAGCCGCTGCGGTCCCCCTCCCTGAAAGCAGACTCCTTTGCTTTCCTGAGCTGCCGGAGTTTAGCAGTGAACCAGGGTTTGTCGTTGTTATAGATGACCCTGGTCCTTGTTGGAATGATGCTATCCTCACAGAAGTGAATGTATGAGGTCACAGTGTCCGTGTATTCATCCAAGCTGTCTGTGGCAGCTCTGAAAAGGTCCCAGTCTGTAGATTCCATGCATGCGCGCAGCTCTTCCACAGCTTCATCAGACCACACTTTGGAGCTCCTCACTGCAGGTTTCGAGAGCTTTAGTCTCTGTCTGTAAGCAGGAACCAGATGTATCATGGAGTGATCTGAGAAGCCGAGGGCTGGCTTGGGAACAGCGCGAAAAGCTCCGCGCACGGTGGTGTAACAGTGATCCAGAGTGTTCTCCTCTCTGGTCGGGCATTTGATAAACTGTCTGTATTTGGGTAATTCCTGGCTCAAGTTTCCCTTATTAAAATCCCCCAGGATAATAATCAGAGAGTCCGGGTATAAACGTTCCATACACAGTACTTGCTCTGCGAGTGCGCGCTGAGCCTCGCGCGCATCCGCGCATGGCGGTATGTAAACAGAGGCAAGAATGAATGAAACAATTTCCCGCGGGGAGTAATATGGTTTACAATGAATGAAAAGATATTCCAGAGCAGGAGAGCAGTGCTTGGAGATCACTGTCACATCGTTACACCAGTTTGTATTGACGTAGAAACACAGCCCTCCGCCTCTGCTCTTCCCTGAGAGCGCACAATGGCGATCCGCGCGGAACAGCCCAAAGCCCTGCAGCTCCAGAGCGCAGTCCGGGATCCGCTCATTTAGCCAGGTCTCAGTGAAGCAGAGGACACAGGATGTGGCGGCGAAGTCCTTGTTTCTTCTCATGAGCAGGCTGAGTTCGTCCATCTTATTGCCCAGTGAGCGTACGTTGGAGAGAAAAATGCCGGGGAGAGCCGTGCGCGCTCCTCTCCTCCTCAGACGCACGAGCAGGCCTCCGCGCTTTCCCCTTTTACGGGCCCACACTTTTTTGGCTAGAACATGAACTAAATCAGCCGCAGATGCCAAGAAAACAGGCAATAGGTCCATGGGAACGGTGGGTCGGATGTTCATAAGTTCCTCACGGGTGTAGGAACAGCCAGATGCACAGTTAAAAAGTAAAAACAAAAGAAAAAGAGAGCAGCAAAGAGCCATGTCGACCGTACGAGGCGCCATCTTGAATCTAGATCTAGAATCTAGAAGAGCATATGTTGGCCATAATTAATATAATTTTAACGCTTATAACTTCTGTAGAATGCCAAGAAGTACGGTACAAATGAGATGTAACACTTAACACATAGATTGGAAGAAATATAATTTTTGTCCATATGCTGCTGCCTAAAAAGATCGACATATGGACACAGGATACAGGATACAGTACTGCACATAATTATTTGACATATGTAGGACCCATTTTATCACAGAAGATGAAACGTTAGTATTCCAGTCTTCGCAACAAACTCCATAATTTGTAATAAGTATAACCATTGAAAATAAATATCAGTGCGGTTGAGCTTTGCCTTGCCGAGTGCATTGACGTTTTTCTGTAACTTTACACATAAATGTCTACATGGTGCGTCCTTGTTATTTTTATACACCTTCGTGAGAGCACGGGAGCTTCAAAAGACAATATTTTCCACCAAGATAGCTCCAATTACAAACAACTGTGATCAGTGTAGCTGGGACACAGACGGGCCATAAAGCAGCTGCTGCAGCTGGAGTGGGTTTATTAAAGGACACCCTCAATGTCACCATGATTCAGCACTGGACAGAACCAAAATCTCCACAGTCTGTCTGAAATGTGGCCTGTTCACTGTCAAATCTGCCTGTACAATCTCATCTCCTGCAAATCCACCAAACTATGACCCACAGAGAATTCCTCTTCCCCTTTGGCTCTACTCTAACACACTCCTCATGTCAGGGCTTTGATTAATGGCTTGATTTACACTCTGAATCATATATGGTGTCGTATCAATCATTTATTCTACTCCAGCCACTACACCATACTGCTTGCGTTCGCTTCCCTGGATCTAAATACATTGAGCTAATAGAGTTGCATGAATAGCAAAGCCCGGCATCGTTGTGAATATTGACAATCTGCCACTAAAAGCAGGCCTAATGTGTTTAACTACATTGGATATATCCTGTTTATTCACCGCTTGCAATATTCTGAGAGTCGTTCGAGGACAGAGCGAGGTAATTATAAGGCAGAATGGCCAATTTTTTGGGACTGATCCATTAGTGCTAATCAGGCACGACGTCGCCGCTCCCATCCCACCCGCCTGCTTTACCTGAACATGAAAAAAAAAAGCCACTTAAAGGAAAATTGCTTGTCGGAGCAGTCTGTTTAAATAATTAGCGTTTTATTAGCTTCCACAAACCTTTGGCATTAGAGGTCAAAGCAAGATGAATGTCCATGTGTTCCCTCAGCTAATCAATACTCATGAATTTGTGCTGGCGGCCATGGTTACCGAGCAAAGAGGTGAGACTGAGGAGAAGACTCGATCACAGTCAGAGAGGCGTCCTTTTATGTGGCATTAAACCCTTCAGCGGGAAGATAGTTTAGTTATTGTCGTAGCGTTGGTTTAATGATTCCCATTTCATGCAAAAGGCCCTTACAATCATATTTCTGAGCTAAGCATATTATATCAGCACATAAAGGCTTCCAAATAAACAAATGGTTTTCTAACACAATTCAAAGGACTCATCACTAATGATTAGATAGAATGACCAGAACGCATCATGGCTCATTATTCATTCATATTTAAACACATTTACAGTGCAGTAACTAACCATTAACTAACCATTAACTCATAATTATTCTTGATCTTAGTTCGTCCAAGATAGCTTAGGTAAGGGGTGCCCAAACTTTTTATAAAGAGGGCCACTTAAACTCACCAAAACTGTCCAGGGGCCGACAACACGGCTCATTAAACAGTTTTGACTGATTCTGAGCGTTTACATGAGGTGAGCCATGTCCATATTGATTACCATTTGACAGAGCTTAACACCCGCCTCATTTTGGCTTGTGCACAAAAGTTTGGCATACCCAAATGTCTTTGCTTATTTAAAAACACATCTTACATCTCACATGCTTGTGTGATGCATCATTTTAAAGCTAGAGCCTTCTAGTTTATGTAAAAAAACACTAAAATAATGTTTGTCATTCCTATTTTCCTCTGCATCCTTTGAAGTTAGGGAAAAAAACCCAATTTTTTTAGCCTCGCCTACCATTTTCAATTTCTAAAGGCCCTAAAAAAGGCATACTTCATTGTAAGTTCACAATATTCAAACCCTCTGTTCATTGTGTTGTTGACAACAACTGTCTAAAGTTTCAGACTTCTAAGTTTTATAGTTTTTATGCAGTTTCTCCTTTTCATCAAGTAGTGCACATTTGGCACAATTTGGCACAAGTGTGCCAAATTGTGCCAAATATCTTTACTTACATTTAATCATCATAAAAACAATATTTTTTATTATTGGTACTTATAAGTTACTAATCTATGTGTGTTTTTCTTTTTTAAATGTCAAATTTATTTTTTTATGAGTGTAAATTCATTGCAGCTTCGAGAGCGTCTTTTGGCTTCCATTACGCACAATTGTCCAGGCCCAACATAAGACAGGACACCATTGTCCCACCCCTTGTTCGAAAGCTTTCCTCATTGGCTACAAGGATATGTCAATCGTAAATCCCGGAAGTAAAAGCAAACAAGTTGGGATCACAACAAAGATCAGTGATCAATGCGCAAACAGCAGCACTAGCTGTACTCGCGGTAGCTCTTGCAGACCCAAAAATTGGTCTAGCTTTTCGGGAGTAGTCTCATTTGAAAGATAAGGAGCTAAGGAACACGTGGATACCAGATGTTTGGGTGAAAAACAAAGCTAAAAGTCCGTTAAAAGTGAAAGAGTAACATCTGTGCTCTTTTTTTTCGCTAAAGATAAATGCACATTTTTGGATTATTTCTGCAGAATGGATTTTACTTTGGGAAATACAAGTGGATATAATTTTCCTTTGGACTGTTCCAGAGAGAATGATGTACTGCAAGCTGGGAGGAGAGCTGATTTATTTGTACAGCACAAGCCCAAAGGTAAAAAACTATTTTGGAATTGATTTATTTTGTGCCCACATTATGTGTTATATCTTTTGAATGCAAAGTCTGATGTAGTTTACACTTGTATATAAATGTAGATAAGAAAATAAGCTTTAAAATAATATACAGCTTTTGGGGTTTGGTGTTCAAAATACATCTGCTATTGCCAGCAGAACATTTAAAAACATAAAAACGGCCGCCGGCGCGCCGGTTGCAGTAAAGAGGTAAGACAAATAAATGCCAGTTTATACAAATAAGGTGAATTATTGGATTCCAGAGGTTCTGAGCTTCACATCGAATGTTTTGGTTAAGCTGAAGTTGGCCGGTTGACACTGTGTAGGCAATTGAGCCGCGGGCCTGACTTTGAACATGGCTGGCTTAGGTATTTATGAGCCACATCAGGAGTTGATGAATTATGTGATGATTTGTTTTACTTCTTATTGCATCTAGATTTCACCAGAACTACAGGACTATGACCATAGTTCATGTATGAATTACCATGAACTCACTATGAACTACATTCGTGTATTGTTTCGATAAAGCGTTAACAACATGTAACTAGAGGTCTGCCATCTGTAGGATTCTTAAACCGGTGTAAAACCACACTTTTCACATGGGAAAATCAAGCTGTTTTTAATTGCACCAATACTTTCAGAACAAGTGCAACTTTTAAGAGATCAAAAGTGACTCATAAAAAAAAAAAAAAAAAAATAGGCCAAGTAGCAGTAGAAGATGCAGAAGAAATCTCATTACTGGAACCAAAACATCTTCATCTTCTTCATCTTGAATGAACAACTCAGTCTTGTATGTGGCTCCACTCGCCACATACAAGACTGAGGGGAAGATTGGTCACACTTTGAATATGTGATCTCAAACACATGTACACACAAGAACCGAGCCTCATGATGTGGTCACGGTCCATGCAACAGGCCACAGATACAAGCTTCAACTCACAGGGAGTGTGTATTAATAAATAAGTCTTTATTTTTTAATATGTTTCAGCTTCAGACGACGGAATACGAGTCGAGCCGAGTGCAGTTGGTCTTATAGGGGTGTCCACGTATACCAAATATAGCATGTTATGAAAGCAGAATGGGCTGCGGTGACTGTGAGGAGGAGGACATGTGAAAAGCAATTACATTTTAAAGAGAAACATATATCAAAAACAGAGCTTGAGATGTGCTGAGAAACAGCTGAGACAAGGAGAAAGAGATTATATTATGACTATGACTAATATTTATTATATTATGTTTGACTTTATTTAACCAGGATAGTCCCACTGAGATCTCTTTTTCAGGGGAGTCCTGGCCCCACAGGGGAGGAGTCTATTGCTCATGTTCATTCTGAATTGTCTGTGGCGTAATGACATAGAAGGATAATTGTTTTATTCTCTCATACTGGCGTCTGTGGTCCACCCAAAAGCCGTGTGTTCTATGAATCAAAACTAATGAAGCACCAGCAATTCCATTTGCTTCCATATTTTCATTTATTTTATGCAATTTCTGTCCAGCTATAGCATCTAATCAATTCTTCAACCCAGAAATAAAGCACGGTATGAATATGGTGTGAGTTTCAGCTTGTGAATCAATAAAAGACATATTAAATCAATGTCAGAGAAGCCAGTGGTACAGATTGGCACCCTGGGTTCTGTATTCTAAACCCCATGGCAGCTTGGCCTCAAAACATGTTATCACCACAGACTAAGGAATGAATAAATAATCCACCAAGAGCTATTAAGAGCTATATGAAGAAGCACAATCTATTATAGAAGTGTAGAAGTCTAACAGATGATAAAATAGTATCTAAGTCCAATGAAACTATATGAACACTTGTTAATATTCAGGTATGGACATGGCCACAATAATCTGCACCAAGTGATTGCTCATTTGTGATTATGTTAAACAGTGTCGCCCTTGACCTTTCCACAGGTCCAAATTGAAAATTCCTCCGACGGAGCTGGTGCAGAGTTGCGTGAGTAGCACTGTGATTTATGGCTCCCTTGTGCATACAGCTCATAAAACACACTGTCATTCTTTTACATCAAATTCCAGCTAGAACAAAAGGCGCTTATGGATTAGATTTCACATTCACTTAATTCCCGACGGATATCTGCACATTTTCAGCGATAATCCCATAATACACGCACATAGCATTTTAGAGGAAATCGTAGCATCCGTGACAATATGAGCAGTAGGTGTGAATAGTAATAGTGCAGTAAAAATAGCAATAGACAGACATGAAATATGAGACTAATTCAGACTACCTGTGACACAGCATGAGGTGGCGATGCTTACCACATCTCTAATATCATTACCACGCAATATCATTTCCCTAATAGTGACACTTTGATCATGTCCTGGAGCTTTAATAGTGAAAGACAGCTCTGATAACCTAAATGAGGGTTTTACAACTACCTCACTTGCCCCATTGAGCTTTAACCTGAGAATGCAGATCGGCTTTATGAAAACCAAGTGATTTCATGGTTCACTGGTGGCTACATAAGCATATGCTCAGCAGGAAAATGTATTATACCAGGAGCACACATGAAGCTCACCTCCATAAGTAACATTGGTAATTTTCCAATCATATCCAGGCACTGCGTACTTGATTTATGGTTTAAAACATTGAAGGGAACAGAGTCTTTTGCATAAAAGTGAGAGTCTGTATGTGGAGAAGCCAGGGTTCTCCACAAATTGAAGCAGGAAGATTACAAGAGCTTAGTGAGTTAGTATTAGCATATTATGTTACGTACAAGCCTTTAAGCAGGTTTAGAAGACAGTGATGGATCAGGGTTAAGTTATTGAACATTTTCAACATTTTGACGTGTGTGTGGCACATTTATTGAACCAAAAACATTTGTAAAAACGAGGAAAATAATTTTGAATGTCTACTTAGCTCTATCAAAGTAGGAGGCCTTAAGAATTTGACTAAGCCCCAAGCACATGAATAATTTGCTAAATGAATCTGACATCTTGTTGGTAAACAGAAGTGCTTCTAAATAAATTATTCTAGCTAGCCAGATATTTTCTGCACATCTGCAAATAATGTCAGAGTTGTACTTGTGCTCTGCCAGCGCTGTCATTTTGACAGGTTGTGGAGGTGGTGTGCAGCAGTCATCAACAAAACTGGTTCAAAAACATTTCCTCCTCCAAGAGAAAGATCCCAAATCTCTGCGGGCCGGTAAATATTCACCCCTGTAATTTATGTGAGTCACAGTGGAATTTAGTGCCGACTGTAACAGGATTTGTTTGTCAAGACAGAGTGGCGAAGAAGAGCCCATGCAGAGGAGTATGTTGATAAGATTGTGTCCAATGTGTCAAAGAGGAATTCAGAGGCTTATCTGATTTACAATGCTGCCTCTATTTGGCTGCTCACAAATCATCAGCTTTGACTCCCATGTGTCTCAACAGTGCTGATTCTTTGTTCTTCTTGGTTTATATAAAAAATACAATGTGGAATTTTTGACTTTTGAAAAATCTCACTAATTACTTTTCAACACCACATGGTGCATTTTCCAGCCCCAAATATTAAGTATTTATCACATCTGAGGTTGTGAAGTTGAAAAGTAAATGGCCCTAGTACCCGGCGTACTCCAAGGCTTCTCAGCTTCTTCACCTTGAGCTCAGAGAGACTTCAAGTCCAGAATCAAAAAGTATTTGTGCAGTAAGTTTGAGCTGGATCCAGTGTGATACAGCAGATCTTTGGTTGTCCTCATGTTGCATCCAGTCATGAGTCTGATATAACACCGATGTATCCCTGCCTAAATAGTGTCTCCTTATGAGTCATAATCCAATGAAACGGAAGAAATTAGATTTTCACTGAATTATGAATAATTAAAAATATTTACAGACGATGAATTATGTGCAAATAATTGGAATCTGCGTTTGATGTTGGATAAAGGGAGACACTTTACTCTAAAAATGGTTTGCTTCACACTGTAAGGGTAAGTCTCCGTAAAAAGCACAATTATGTCTATATATTTGATTGATATAAATAAGGTTTATATTTCACATGATTCCACAAGGCTTTGGAGCAGTGTTCCAGCCTCTCATTCTTCCTCCCAGTGCACACACTTGTAAACATATGTAAAGGACAGCTGATCATCTATAATGGATACAGACACATGAGGAAGGGAGCTTGTCACCTCCGCTGCAATACTGGGACCACATAAATGTTCAAAAAGACTGCTGTTAAATAATGAATAATAAAAGCTTTGAAAAAGGAAAAGGCTAATCTTTAGTAGGCCTCGAGATATCTCCCATTTGAAAGAAATGTTGAAACGTCCCATACATACATTCACACATGACACTCAGCTGGTTTGTAATCACCAGAGCCCTAATCCTCACACGTGCTGCTGACTGACTGTTCGTGTTTTGCCTAAATTGAGGTTTCTCCCTGGTTGGTGGTCTTCACAAACACACTTGTGGAAACTGCTTTTCCGTGTGCTCCGCTTATCGCTGTTTGTGCTTGTGATTGCTCTGTCTGAATCCTCTTTGATCTCAGTCAGTCAGTCGACACCAGGAGCAGGTCAGTGAGCTTGAAAGCCTCGAAAAAGAGGGTCCGTTTCACAGTTGCTGCTTTTCAATCATTTTGTGCCATAACTTAACACATTATTTGGTCCGGTGGTGGTTCCGCAGTCTGTTTCTCATGTGTTCACTTTAGCCCACTCTTTGATTACAACTCCCTTAACAGACTCCAAATCAATAGCAGCTAGTTACTCGTTAACTCCACCATTTTAAAAGCTTTGTAATAAAACGATTTCTCTCCCAGAGATGAGATTGAATTATAAAAAGGGAATCCTCAAAAGTCACATTAAACCTGTAGCTTCACCTCACAGACCCGCAGCAGATTTTAAATGGTCTCTATACAAACTTTAATTGAGTTAATGATAACGATCGCGTGGCCGCTCTATTCAACCCTCTCATCCCCATTACCCCGAATTCACACCAGAGAAAACCTCAGCCTCAATTCTCTTCTGGAAATGTCTCCCTGGACCTATTTACTTTAGGCAATATACTATGTACATTTACCGAGCCATAGTGAAAATACAATTATTTGCCTCATCCAATTCAAGAGACAAAATATCTGTAAACCTGGACGCTCTGCCGATTGAGATATTCGACCATTTCTACTGTTTTTGTATGTAACTGCGTCGAACAAGTAAGTAAGTAGTAAGAAGTCTTTATTTATATACCGCCTTTCACAGACCAAAGTCATATTTTTAGTGGTAGGGGAAACCGGAGTATCCGGAGGAAACCTACGCAGACACGGGGTGAACATGTAAACTCCACTCAGAAAGGCCGACCGGGATTCGAACCCAGGACCTTCTTGCTGAGAGGCGAGCTGATATGAATAATGTATATATTTGGATGCATAGGCGACTCAGTAATTTTTTTATCAGTGCAATGAAGTAGTCTTGCACCCCAAGCTGTTTTGATTGGTTAGGGTTACGTGAGGCAAGAGCAAGACACATTGTGCTACAGAAAATAAAATTACTTTTGTTGCTGCAGTTAAGCATGAGAGAAAATCAAATGCTCAAAGTAAAGTTTTATACAGTAGAGATAAGCTACTACATCTGAAAAATTGGATTAAGTGCCCTGCATATAGACTGGGACCAGCGCGGTCAGACCGATTTGGGAGCGAATACAGCTAAAAATTATTTTTTTTTTGTGTATGGTATTGTGCTTTGTAAACCTACTTTTTGGTTTATGAAGTTACAACCAAGTAAAGACAAGATTAACACTTTTTTGAAAACTTATTCTTGGCTTAACTGTTATACAACATCTCTTCTGGGCCCAATATGTATTTTTACACTGACAGGCCATCAAAAAGAAAGCTGCTAAAACACCAATACACTTTCCTTTGCCAATTGCATCAAGTTAAATAAACTTGTCAGGGTTGCGAGGTCTTTGTTTAAATTAGAAAAGCATTAGATCACCTCCAACTTGGGCCAAATGTGATTTACTTCATGTGGCCTGTTTCCAGTCTGCAGTAGTCAGCATCTGCCAAAATTGGTGCAAAGAAAGATAGGTTTGCAGATAACACAGCACCTTAAGAGAGTGGTCGTACATTACTTACCACTGCTTTTGTTTGATTAACTATTTAAAGATTATAAATTGTACTTTCATCTGATGTAGTTGAAATCTATAACCACTTGGGCATTAATATATTATTCCAATATTGATTTAAAATGAGAATAAGAGAAGCGAGTCTCCTGATTTTCCTCTGGTACAAGGGTGACCATAGCAATAGATCACAGTCCAAAACAGCTTGTGTGTCAAAAAGCCAGTTACTAAACTAAACACGTACGGCATAACAACAAATATATATAGTATTGCAATAGTTGGGTGTTTTGTCAAAGAAATATGTTGCTTTTTCTTCAGTTATTTTAAGCATAAACCGGTGCAGTAGATTGCACTCCTGCTGACACGTTCTGCTGACGTGACTGCACGCTGATTCATTGTTTTAATTAAAGCATCTTTCTGCTCAGTTGGTTGCTGTCTGTACGAGCGAAATGTCAAAGGACGCTGGCACTACTTTCACATTTGGTGGTGATCTAACACAACAGGTGTTGAGGCTTTGTGGAGCTGCACAAACCTCTCAGAATGACCAGAAGCCTCATAGAGCTGCTTGAGACTGTACTATACCTATACACCAATAAACCAAAATGCATTATAATTATCCTGCAGGGATATATTAGTAATGATGTGTATGCGTGTGTGTGTGTGTGTGTGTGTAGAAAGGATTGTGCAAAAACTACTGAACGGATTGAGTTGAATTTTAGTATTTAGATGTGATGTGAAAGTAGGAAGACCCTGTAAACCTTCTGAGATGATCCATGGGGGCAGGAAGCAGGGCATGCATTATCTGAGTGTATCTGCTAGTTTTTATTATTTTTGACCCTCACTCTAATTGGTGTTGCATTCCCATCTGCTGATGACAAGGGAACAACATAAATCAACAGATGTAGACTAAGCAGGTATCTCATAGATAAAATAATGATAATAAAATAAAATTAAACTAGAAACTTGCAATGGCTGAAGCCATTGCGATTGACTGCGGAACAGATCTAATGTGGAAATCTGCTAAAAAAAATCCTTGAAATCCTTTAAAAGGCCTTGAAACTGTTAAAATACTTGATAGATATTTGAAACTCCTGAAGTCCTTGAAATTGTTGAAACCTTTAAACTCCTGAAATCCTTGAAACTGTTGAAACATTGAAACTCCTGAAATCCTTGAACCTCCTGATATCCTTGAAACTGGTTAAATTCTTAAACAGTTGAAATCCTTGAAACTACTGAATGTATTGAAAGTGTCCTTGAAACTGAAAAATCCCCTCACCGCTGAAACAATTTGGTTCCTGTAACTAAGGAAACCTGGTCTGTGGTCATTATCTGGTGGTGGTCTGAGTCTTCGTTTGGGTCTTGGTCTGGTGGTATAATGCAACCTATTAGGTTGCATTATACTGGTTTACATGGAAAAATCCCTATTAGGTTGCATTATACTGGTTTACATGGAAAAATCCCTATTAAGTTGCATTATACTGGTTTACATGGAAAAATCTCTATTAAGTTGCATTATACTGGTTTACATGGAAAAATCCCTATTAGGTTGCATTATACTGGTTTACATGTACAAATCCCTATTAAGTTGCTTTATACTGGTTTACATGTAAAAACCCCTATTAGGTTACATTATACTGGTTTACATGTAAAAACCCTATTAAGTTGCATTATACTGGTTTACATGAAAAAAACCCTATTAAGTTGCATTATACTGGTTTACATGGAAAAATCCCTATTAAGTTGCATAATACTGGTTTACATGGAAAAATCCCCATTAAGTTGCATTATACTGGTTTACATGAAAAAAACCCTATTAAGTTGCATTATACTGGTTTACATGGAAAAATCCCTATTAAGTTGCATTGTATTGGTTTACATGGAAAAATCCCTATTAAGTTGCATTATACTGGTTTACATGGAAAAATCCCTATTAAGTCGCATTATACTGGTTTACATGGAAAAATCCCTATTAAGTTGCATAATACTGGTTTACATGGAAAAATCCCCACTAAGTTGCATTATACTGGTTTACATGGAAAAATCCCTATTAAGTTGCATTATACTGGTTTACATGGAAAAATCCCTATTAAGTTGCATTATACTGGTTTACATGTAAAAAAACCCTATTAAGTTGCATTATACTGGTTTACATGGAAAAATCCCCATTAAGTTGTATTATACTGGTTTACATGAAAAAACCCCTATTAAGTTGCATTATACTGGTTTACATGAAAAAAACCCTATTAAGTTGCATAATACTGGTTTACATGGAAAAATCCCCATTAAGTTGCATTATACTGGTTTACATGAAAAAACCCTATTAAGTTGCATTATACTGGTTTACATGGAAAAATCCCTATTAAGTTGCATTGTACTGGTTTACATGGAAAAATCCCTATTAAGTTGCATTATACTGGTTTACATGGAAAAAACCCTATTAAGTTGCATTATACTGGTTTACATGTAAAAACCCCTATTAAGTTGCATTATACTGGTTTACATGGAAAAATCCCCATTAAGTTGCATTATACTGGTTTACATGAAAAAACCCTATTAAGTTGCATTATACTGGTTTACATGAAAAAACCCTATTAAGTTGCATTATACTGGTTTACATGGAAAAATCCCTATTAAGTTGCATTATACTGGTTTACATGGAAAAATCCCTATTAGGTTGCATGATTACACTGAAGTCCTTGAAACTGTTGAAACCTTGAAACTGTTGAAACCTTGAAACTGTTGAAGTCCTTGAAACTGTTGAAGTCCTTGAAACTGTTGAAGTCCTTGAAACTGTTGAAACCTTGAAACTGTTGAAACCTTGAAACTGTTGAAGTCCTTGAAACTGTTGAAACCTTGAAACTGTTGAAACCTTGAAACTGTTGAAACCTTGAAATTATTGAAACCTTGAAACTGTGGAAACTTTGAAACTGCTGAAGTCCTTGAAACTGTTGATGTCCTTGAAACTGTTGAAGTCCTTGAAACTGTTGAAGTCCTTGAAACTGCTGAAGTCCTTGAAACTGTTGAAGTCCTTGAAACTGTTGAAGTCCTTGAAACTCTTGAAATCTTGAAACTGCTGAAGTCCTTGAAACTGTTGAATCATTGAAACTGTTGAATCATTGAAACTGTTGAATCATTGAAACTGTAGAAATGTCTGAAAGAGCTGAAGTCCTATTAAAATGCATTGCAGAATTCTCAATGCAAATTAATGGCAGAATTCCCAAGCCCGTAGAAAAAAACTGGAAAACTGCAGAACTCTAATTGATTGACTGCGGAACCTTCCGCAGTCAACCATTGGTTTTGGTGTTCTTTATTCCGTCTTTTTCCTGATTTTTGACACGTTTCACAGCTTTCACATTTTCAACAATTTCCACAAGTTATACATCAAAACGTTCCACATGTTTGGGAGATTATTGCTATTACTTTTGGGACTTCAGCGATTTCCGGTTTTTCCGCAATCGGACAAAAATCGGTCGATTTTTCCCATTGACTTATAATGGGGCTTCCACAAATTCATAGTTTTCAGAATTTTCTTCAACATTTTCAGCATTTTCTGCAGTTTGTGCATGTTCAGCTTCCACAACTTGTGAGTTTTCAGAAAAAATTAGAGTTCTGCAGTTTTCCAGTTTTTTTCTACGGGCTTGGGAATTCTGCCATTAATTTGCATTGAGAATTCTGCAATGCATTTTAATAGGCCCATGCATTTTAATAGGACTTCAGCTCTTTCAGACATTTCTACAGTTTCAAGGATTCAACAGTTTCAAGGATTCAACAGTTTCAAGGATTCAACAGTTTCAAGGACTTCAGCAGTTTCAAGATTTCAAGAGTTTCAAGGACTTCAACAGTTTCAAGGACTTCAGCAGTTTCAAGGACTTCAGCAGTTTCAAGGACTTCAGCAGTTTCAAGGACTTCAGTGTAATCATGCAACTTAATAGGGGTTTTTACATGTAAACCAGTATAATGCAACTTAATAGGGTGTTTTCCATGTAAACCAGTTCAATGCAACTTAATAGGTTTTTCAACAGTTCAAAACAGTTAAGGTTTCAACAGTTTAAAGGTTTTTCATGTAATATAATGCAACTTAATAGGGTTTTTTCCATGTAAACCAGTATAATGCAACTTAATAGGGTTTTTTCATGTAAACCAGTATAATGCAATTTAATGGGGGTTTTTTCCATGTAAACCAGTATAATGCAACTTAATGGGGTTTTTCCATGTAAACCAGTATAATGCAACTTAATAGGGGTTTTTCCATGTAAACCAGTATAATGCAACTTAATAGGGATTTTTCCATGTAAACCAGTATAATGCAACTTAATAGGGATTTTTCCATGTAAACCAGTATAATGCAACTTAATAGGGTTTTTTCATGTAAACCAGTATAATGCAACTTAATAGGGTTTTTTTCATGTAAACCAGTATAATGCAACTTAATAGGGATTTTTCCATGTAAACCAGTATAATGCAACTTAATAGGGGTTTTTACATGTAAACCAGTATAATGCAACTAATATGGGGATTTTTTTCCATGTAAACCAGTATAAAGCAACTTTTTTTACATGTAAGTAATAAAGGATAACAGTTTAAAGGATATCAGGAGCTTCAAATACTTCATGAGTTTCAAAGATGTTTAAAGTATTTTAACAGTTTCAAGGATTTCAAGGATTTTTCAGCTAAATTCCACATTAGATCTGTTCCGCAGTCAATCGCAATGGCTTCAGCCATTGCCATTGCTCAACTATTTACTACATATTTACGAATATAACCTAGATTTGCGGAACCTTAGTCAACCATTGGTTTTCACGTTTCTTTATTCCGTCTTTTTCCTGATTTTTGACACGTTTCAGCTTTCACATTTTCAACAATTTCCACAAGTTATACATCAAAACGTTCCACATGTTTGGGGAGATTATTGCTAGTACTTTTGGGACTTCAGCGATTTCCGGTTTTTCCGCCAATCGGACAAAAATCGGTCGATTTTTCCCATTGACTTATAATGGGGCTTCCACAAATTCATAGATCAGAATTGTTCTTCAACATTTTCAGCATTTTCTGCAGTTTGTGCATGTTCAGCTTCCACAACTTGTGAGTTTTCAGAAAAAACTAGAAATCTTGCACTGGCTGAAGCCATTGCGATTGATGCGGAACAGATCTAATGTGGAATTTAGCTGAAAAATCCTTGAAATCCTTGAAACTGTTAAAATACTTTAAACATCTTTGAAACTCCTGAAGTATTTGAAGCTCCTGATATCCTTTAAACTGTTATCCTTTATACTGGTTTACATGTAAAAACCCCTATTAAGTTGCATTATACTGGTTTACATGGAAAAATCCCCATTAAGTTGCATTATACTGGTTTACATGTAAAAAACCCTATTAAGTTGCATTATACTGGTTTACATGTAAAAATCCCTATTAAGTTGCATTATACTGGTTTACATGTAAAACACCCCTATTAAGTTCCATTATACTGGGTTTACATGTAAAAACCCCTATTAAGTTGCATTATACTGGTTTACATGTAAAAACCCCTATCCCCAAGTTGCATTATACTGGTTTACATGGAAAAAACCCTATTTAGTTGCATTATACTGGTTTACATGTAAAAAACCCTATTACGTGGCATTATACTGGTTTACATGAAAAAAACCCTATTAAGTTGCATTATACTGGTTTACATGGAAAAATCCCAATTAAGTTGCATTATACTGGTTACATGGAAAAAACCCTATTAAGTTGCATTATACTGGTTTACATGTAAAAAACCCCTCTTAAGTTGCATTATACTGGTTTACATGCGAAAAATCCCATATTAAGTTGCATTTATACTGGTTTACATGTAAAAACCCTATTAAGTTGCCATTATACTGG